>VDFB02047397.1:126586238-126710387 GCA_007258455.2 Sequoia sempervirens
AAGAAGCCAAAAAATCCCTATTTACATGTTGGGTTAATTCTCCTAATTTTTGATTATGCAAAATGTTTTGAGGTTCCCAAACCTATGGCTACCCCGAAGGGTAAAAAACCTGCAGAAGGGTATGATATGACTTCCGATGATGAACCTGTTAGTAAAAGGGCCAAGAGAAGGAAGCTGATTTTGGGTAAAGAGGATGAGTTAGAGGATGATGTGGAGTTTGTTCTAGATTCTCTTGCCTCTCTGGAAGGGGGTCCACATTTCCATCTCTCGGGAAAGAAGAAAAAAGGGGAAGATTGTGACAGTGGTGCTTATTTAAGCTGTAGTGATGAAGCTACTACTATGGTGCCAAGAAGGGACCCAAAGATAAGGAATGAATTGTATGGAGAGGCCTCCTCTCTGCCTTTGGCCACCAAGATGAAGGACATTGGGGAAGCCAGTGGGAAGAAAAGGGTTTTGCGGTCTGTGAGTCAGATTCTAGAGTAGGGTCACCCTCTCACCATTTTGGGTGGCCTCTTTACTGATGATTCCCTAAGCGTTTAGCTGGCTATGTAGATGAAAGATAAGTATGGGGTTACTGCTAGTACTCTGGAGCCCCAAGGTGAGGACCTAGAGAGGGTTATGAAGAGAAAAGAAGTGGCTGAGGGAATTGCGAGCTCCATCTGCAAGCTTAAAACTCTGGTCACTGTGGAAAAAGGTAAGGAATCCCCTATTCAAAAGGATACAAATAGCTCTTCTGAGGTGGAGGATGCCCTGGGTAAAGGGGTCTTTAATATTGATAGAGATGATTTGTTAGATGTGCTCAACACTGTGCGTGAGGGGTCTGTGGTTTTCTTTAAGCTTTTAAAGTGGTTTTTCTATGAGCTCAATAAAACAAATGTCAGAGTTAGGGGTATGGTTAACAAGACTGAGGGGTCCTCTATTCATAAGAAAATTGATGAGCTGTTTGAATCCTTAAACATTGTAGCAGACACGGTGGAGGAGGAAACCCTCAAAATGAAGCAGAACATGGAAGAAAGAATCCTCAATCTTGAGGAACAAATGGGGAAAGTTTGGGACTATGTGATGAGAGATGGGGAGAGTCATAAAATTGCTGGGAATTATGAGTTTGCTACTGTTGCCTCTCCTTTGGTTAGTGCTAAGAAGAGGAAAGATACTTCCCATGATGATGGGGTGTTGCTGCTGGTAAACAGATGGATGAAGCTATTGCTGCTAGGAAGAATGGTGAAAAAGGTATTGTTTTGATTTTTGAGGTTAATATGGGTGGTCCAAGAGCACGTACTAGGAAAAAAACTAAAGCTCAGGGAGGGGCTTTTGGTAAGGAAAGTTTTGATGTTTTTGATGATGCACATAAAGCTATCAACTGTGACATGGAGGCGACAAACATTCTAAAAAGTATGCAGTGCTGCTGGGTGCTTCTCCTTTTTGGCTGCTTTTTTGTTGTTGGGTCACTTTTGTTGGGCTATATTTTCTGATGCTTTGCTTTTATCTTTAGTTCAAATTCTTTCTTTGTAAAGGGTTTTGGGCCCCTTCAAAACCTGTTATTTACCTCTAATCAAAAAACATCTTAAGATTTGCTTGTATATGTAGGAAAATTTAATGGCTTATACTAATTATCGGGGAATTATCAACAAATAGATTAGGAACTATACTTACAAATTTTACAAAATTCTTCTATTGATCCCTTAAATTTTTTGACTAGGATATAATCTTATTAATGGCACTAAGATGTTCAAATATCCAAGCCATTAAATTTTCCTACATATATTAAATTATTATTATTTTTAAGTGAAAGGAAATAAGCCTAATATTGTTTAGATATGCAATACTATCTGATCGAAAATACTAACATTTTGGTCATATTGATATAGCACTAAAAATTTAGCATACAATGAGTATGATAGTCTAGGGTTAATGTATAGGGGAAATATCTCTTTTCCTTTTTAATCTAAGCAATTATTAAATTATTATTATTATTTTTTAAGCGAAAGACAATAAGCTTGATTTAAAGATTGTTCAAGAAATTTTATTAAGCCATTGAAATAGCTATTAATATAAATCAAGGTTCTTAACTTTAAAATGTAATATCTAGGGTATTAATAAAGGTAAAATATATTAAATTAAATATCTAAGCCATTCCATTAATAGATATTTATTGTTATAAGAATAAATATAGGCCTAAATTATTGTTCAAAGTGATATTCAGAGCTAGGTACGCAAGATACCTAATTCCATATAGCACCCTGGCACTTGATATTTGACACTAATATCTAGGTGTAGCCATTAATTGCCATTAATGGTTAATGCGCGAAAGGATAAATTTGACCATATGGGAGTGGCCAAATTTAGATGTCTACAAAGGCTATTGATGTATACTCAATAGGGATCACTAGAAGAATTTTGTAAAATTTGCAAGTATAGTTCATTGGCAGAATAAAATTTTCACTCCAATACCAGAATTTGAAACTCTACATGAAAAACTTCCCGCCACTAACCAATTATATAATTAGAAAAAACTTTAAATTACATGTAATTGTTGTTAAGGATACTTTGCAAGGTATTCTAAGTGTAGAACAACTAAGAAGTTTCAATTTATACTGAAGCAGTCCCTAAGGTCAAAACCAAAGGGTACAAAATTTAAACAACACATCATGTGAAAGGAATGAAAGGTTCTTGTATGAAAGAAAATATTAGGTGCACCAAATCCAAACAATACAATGCACAAATAAAAAGAAATATCCTTGTGGAGCCTCATACAATAAATTTGTTTAGCTTGGTTGTCTCCTACAATAACTTTTAAAAATTTCTTAGCAATAAAATCTTTAAAATCTCTCACATAGATATTGTAATTTTTTTTTATGGTTGCATCAAACTCTCTTACAAGAATATGAGTATGATAGTCTAGGGTTAATGTATAGGGGAAATATCTCTTTTCCTTTTTAATTTAAGCAATTATTAAATTATTATTTTTTTAAGAGAAATACAATAAGCCTATATATATTAATATATAGAAATAGATTTTTACAAAATAGGAGTTCAATGGCTCTTGATAGCCAAAAATATAAGCATAATAGCTTACATTTTGTTTCCCAATCCCATACTGAATAATTACAAGCATTTACACACTATTCATTCACTACTTAATGGAAAGATTTAACCCCCTACAGATTTTATTGAAAACCCTTTACAATCAAAACCAACATATAATTTTTTTTTGTTTTATCAGGCACCACCTTATCCCTCCATTTTGACTAATTGTATTTCATTCTTGCTCACATGCATAAATTGCATTAACCTTGGACTATCATTCACACTATACGCTACACCTTGCAGCACTATCTGATCGAAAGGACTAAAATTTTGGTCCTACTGATATTGTTCAAATTGTTCATAAAATATAGAAAAATACTAACCAAAATTTAAAGATTGTTCAAATATAAGATCGACAACTATTCATTGGTAGAAATATATTAGCACTAACCCTGATTTGATTATATATTAGTATCTATGCACTAACCTTGATTTAATTATGTAAAATAAGATCAGCAACTAAGATGTCTCTTGCTAGGAATATATATATATATATATATATATATATATATATATATATATATATATATATATAGGAAAATTCAATGCCTTAGATATTTAATTTAATATATACAGGAAAATTTAATGGCTTAGATAGTGCTGCAAGATGTAGCATACATTGAGTATGATAGTCCATGGTTAATGCAATTTATGCATGCGAGAATGAAATACAATTAGTCAGAATGGAGGAATAAGGTGGTGCCTAATGAAATAAATTTTGTTTATGATGGTTTTGATTGTAAAGGGTTTTCAGTCGAGTCTATAGGGGGTTAAATTTTTCCATTAGGTAGTGAATGAATAGTGTGTAAATGCTTTTAATTATTCAGTATGGGATTGGGAAACAAAATGTTTTGTCAACTATAAGCTATTATGCTGATATTTCTCGCTATCAAGAGCCATTGAACTCCTATTTTGTAAAATTATATTTCTATATATTAATATATATACAAGCTTATTTCCTTTTGCTTAAAAATAATAATAATAATTGCTTAAATTAAAAAGGAAAAGAGATATTTCCCTAATAATTTTTTAAAAGTTATTATAGGAGACAACCAAGGTAAACCAATTTACTGTACGAGGCTCCACAAGGATCAAAATACTCAACCTTAGAGGGACTATCCTACTCATATTCTTGTAAGAGAGTTTGATGCAACCATAAAAAAATTATAATATATGTGTGATAGATTTTAAAGATTTTATTGCTAAGAATCTTTTAAAAGTTATTGTAGAAGACAACCAAGCTAAACCAATTTATTGTATGAGGCTCCATAAGGATATTTATTTTCATTTGTGTTGTGCATTGTTTTTTTTTTTGATGTTCTTAGGCATTAATCTATATTAAATCAAAGATTAAAATACATATTTGCAAAAAAAGGTGGATGGTAAGAAGGCACATCCCGAGAGTCATATGGGCAATGCCCAAAAAAACCAAAATAAAACAACAAGTCACATGGGCCTAGCCCAAAAGTCCATGATTACAAACATAACATAAAAATCCATTAAGTGGCCAAAGTACTACCAGCAGAGCTAGGAGGGTCTCTGTCATCCAATTTCTTCCCCCATACATCAGCGGTGTTTGGAGCGACGTCAGGAGGAGGACCCTAACCATCATCAACTTCTTTATCTTCCTCGCACCGAGGTGAGATTGCAAGTGCAAGCCACATAAAATTTTTACCAGAGTCTAGCCAACCAGAGCCAGAGGTTGGAGTGTCATCAGAGGGTCACCCAGAACCACCATCACCACTCCTTGAAGCACCATTAGAAGGCCACCCCTGGCTAGCCCGGGGTGGAGGAGAGAAGGTTCATCGAGGAGGGAGAGATCCCCGCCAAAGAGGAGGCTGAGAGTAGGGGTACACAAAGCCACTCTGCTACCAACCCCAAGAAGGCGACTGGCCGCAGTAAGAGGTGGGTGAAGTGGGTACCCTAGCAATAGTACATGGGGTATTTCCCCAGTGGTTCAAAAACACTTGCAGGTGAGCAACTTCAAGTGCAACTTTATTCACCTACAATTGAATCTGTAAGAGCACATTAGAACAAATAATAGCTTTAGAATATAAAGAAACATTTTTATCCATTTGAGTATGAGCAAATATGTAGGTATTTCTATCTTTCTAGATATTGAAGAGGATTTCCACCCTATAAGTGTGCCAAAGCTGGGTATACTTAGTAGGAAGTCTGGGCGAATCTCCCAGCAGAACCATATGCCAGGAGAGGGGCTCCAGTTGAAAAGGCCAAAAGAAGTCATGAATCCAAGTCCAAAACTGATGGGCTCTGGAGAAAAACTAAAAGAGATGCTTTAAAGACTCAACTTACCCACAAAAAGAGCAACGGGGGTCCTGAACCCCCAGGTGAACAAGTCGAGAACCCATAGGCAAGCCTTGGAAAAGAATATACCAAAAAAGGTGGGCAAGTTTTGGCTCAACACTTGCAGACCAAGTGGAAACAATCTTTTACGCCATACATGAGTGAGAGATTGAAGAAGCCACCTCTAGTTCAAACCATGAATCATAGGAAAATGTAGTGAGAGCCATCTATAACCAAACCTAGGCTTGTAATTCCTGGAAGGGGTGTCTGGGTACCACTTCAAGTCCTTCCACTAGGGCTTGGACCCACAAATTCCCACTTTATGAAGCATTTATGTAGGAATAGCATTCACCAGACCATCATAAGTTGCACGGTCTTGGTTTTGAAGTTTGTACAAGACACAAAAGTCCTCCCATGGAAACATACACATTATGGGTCTATGAAATATCTGTTGTAATGTTTGAATACCTTTCTTATGGAATTTGAGTGCTTTAAACCAAGGAAATTTAGCCAAAGGCTGACCATTGCAAGCAAAAAGAGGAGACCACCAAACATTCTACTGGTTGAGCAAAAGCTCATCACGAAAACCAAAACCAGCCTAGCAGAGCTAGGGTTTAATTACCTCTGAGGCTCTCCAAATACTTTTAGCAACAAAAGTCCCCATAATTTGAACTAGTTCCTCCATGACCAAAAGGGTTTGAAAGCCAATCCCCTTCCAGGTGGGTCTGTGCATAGGAAAGCCTGATTGAATACAATGCTTGAGGATAATTTTCCAGGCCTCATCTCCTGTAAGAGCCCAGATAATCCACTTCAACATAAGGTAGTGCCTTGTCATTGAGTGGAGAGCAACCCAAGACCTCCAGAGTCTCAGGGAAGACAACAAAATTCTTAGGCGACATGGTGAAACCCTCTATGTGATTCAAAATAGGCCCAAAGGAAGTCCTAGAGCAACTTTTCAAGTTTTCCATAGGCAACTTTAGAGGGGGCCCAACAAGAGGAATAATAAACATGAGTGGCCGCAAAAACTTTATAACACACCTAAAATTTCCCTGCCAAAGAGAGGGTCTTAGTAATCCAGTAAGCGAGCTTATGCTCAACTTTGGAAAGAACAACTTGCCATAGCTCGACCAAAGACACCTGGAAGGTGAAGAGAATGCCCAAGAATCAAAAAATTTCTCTTGGCACAATCCACTTCCAACCATACTATTGAAACCAGGGCAGAGTGGGCATAATAGACTGTCTGTAGCACAAAGTTTTATGCCATTGAATAGCAGAACTGGAAGCAAGGAAATAAATATTGAGACATAGGGCCCCTTTGATATTATCTTCATCCTCAAGAAGAGTGAGGAAATAGTCATCAGTAAAATGGCCATTATCCAATTGGGCTTGAAAGTTAGGTAATGAAATGTCCTCGACACGCTATTGAGAAACCGCGTTGGCCAAAAGGTAGCCAAACCCTTCAGCGGTGAGCATGTACAGAGAAGGGGCAAGCAGGTAACCTTGCCAGATGGAATGAAAGAGCTTAAATGCAAAGTATTGGTATCCATTAATGGTGATACAAGCAAAAGCATCTGCAAAGAGCATGCAAACAATCAATATGAAATTGGGCCCAAACCCCAAAGCTTGCATCATCACAAGAATAAAAGGCCAGTCAATGCGGTCATAGGCTTTAGCAAAATAAATTTTGAGAAAAATAGCCTTCTGATATGATCATCGGGCCCACTCCATACCTTCCCACATGACAATAATATTATCTAGAATGAACCTAGATTTGATAAATCTTGTTTGCTCCGGGCACACAATTTGAGGTAAAAGATGGCAGATTTTTAGAGCTAAAGCTTTAGCAATGATTTTGTAGGAGACATTGAGAAGCATAATGGGCCTCTAGTTGCAAATATCCTCGAGATCTCTAGACTTAAGTATGAATTTAATATTTCCTTTATTTATTAAATTACCCATAGAATTAGCATGAAACACTTCTAAGTAAACATGATACAGATCTTGCCCAACACAATCCCAAAGGGCCTTATAAAACTCACAAGGAAACCCATCAATCCCTGGGGCTTTGTCATCATCCATGGAATGAACAACTTCCTTGAGATCATCCAGTGTTAACAATTGATCACAAAAATTCTTTGGGCTGAGGAAAGCCTATTTGGCACAATAGCATGGCAATCTTGGAGGGCTTGCTGGAACACATGAGTGGATTCTTGTGCAGTGAAAACCTACTCATAATGGCACACAAAGGCCTAGAGAATGTCAAGAAGCTTAGAGAGCACCTGGATTCCATCTTTAATTTTTTTAATGCTTGGGGATGAGTGTCTAGCTCACAAGGCTAGAAAAAACTCTTTAGATGCATGGTCACCAACTTTGAGCCAGTGCAACTTGGCTTTAATTTGAGCCCCTCTGGCAGCATAATTATTTGCAACTTGATTTTTGTGCCTTAATTCCACCACCCTAACTTGTAATGATGGGGAAAATGGGTTCACTTCCAAAGCCTCAGCAGTTGAACACAGGTCAGAGGTGGTGGCCTCATAAGACCGCTGATGAAAGATAGCCAGCTGGCACCCATAAATGCACATAAATCAAGCCGTGTGAGTGATAACATCATTCCACCATGTAGTCCAACCTGTATGATGAGCTTGCCTGCACTCCAAATTCTAGACTCTACAAATGTGGGCCAAAGTAGGCTTATGGAAAAGCAAAGAAGTATTAAAAAAGAATTGAGTTTTACACATGCGAGGTTGTCGTGTCTCCCATTCAATGTGAAAAGAAATGGGGAAGTGGTCAGACAGAGTCACATCCACTAATGGCTTAACCGACATAGAAGAATTGTCAAAAGAGAAAAAAGATTGAGCCAAGATCATGGCACGGTCAAGGCATTTAAATATTCTATTAGAATAACCCTTGAAATTACACCTTGAGTGTGCCAAAGAGAATGAGAATGATGACGACCAATATTGGGATAAAAAAGCCCCAATTTATTGCTCACGTAAAACCATGCCTCCCATTCGCCAACTGCCCATCTAAATGGTAAGGTGCCATCTTTTTCATATGCCATCTCAACCATATTGAAATCCCCACATAATAACCAAGTAGCAACTGACAATGACTCAACAATCCAATGCCAAAGCAAAGAGCACTCCACAACATCATTAGAAGCATAAACATTAATAATCCCAAAGGAATGATTATCAATGTTGAGAAGGATCTAGACAATCTGATGAGTAGGATCAGACCCATGGTCGACCACACAAGCATGAAAAATTTCTTTGGGCCGAGGAAAGCCTATTTGGCATAATAGCAAGGCAATCTTGGAGGGCTTGTTGGAACACAGGTGTGGATTCTTGTGCAGTGAAAACCTACTCATAATGGCGCACAAAGGCCTGGAGAATGTCAGGAAGCTCAGAGAGCACCTGGATTCCATCTTTAATTTATTTAATGCTTGGGGATGAGTGCCTAGCTCATAGGGCTAGAAAAACCTCTTTAGATGCATGGTCACCAACTTTGAGCCAATGCAACTTGGCTTTAATTTGAGCCCCTCTGGCAGCATAATTATTTGCAACTTGCTTTTTGTGCCTTAATTCTGCCACCCTGACTTGTAATGACAGGGAAAATGGGTACACTTCCAAAGCCTCAGTAGTTGAACACAGGTCAGAGGTGGTGACCTCATAAGACCGTTGATGAAAGATAGCCAGCTGGCGCCCATAAATGCACATAAATCAAGTCGTGCGAGTGATAACATCATTCCACCATGTAATCCAACCTGTATGATGAGCTTGCCTGCACTCCAGATTCTAGACTCTACAAATGTGGGCCAAAGTAGGCTTATGGAAAAGTAAAGAAGTATTAAAAAAGAATTGATTTTTACACGTGCGAGGTTGTCATGTCTCCCAGTCAATGTGAAAAGAAATGGGGAAGTGGTCAGACAGAGTCACATCCACTAATGGCTTAACTGACAGAGAAGAATTGTCAAAAGAGAAAAAAGATTGAGCCAAGATCATGGCATGATCAAGGCATTTAAATATTCTATCAGAACCAGCCTTGAAATTACACCTTGAGTGTGCCAAAGAGAATGAGAATGATGACGACCAATATTGGGATCAAAAAGCCCCAATTTGTTGCTCACGTAAAACCACGCCTCCCATTTGCCAACTGCCCATCTAAATGGCAAGGTGCCATCTTTTTCATACGCCATCTCAACCATATTGAAATCCCCACATAATAACCAAGTAGCAACTGACAATGAGTCAGCAATCCAATGCCAAAGCAAAGAGCGCTCCACAACATCATTAGAAGCATAAACATTAATAATCCCAAATGAATGATTATCAATGTTGAGAAGGATCTAGACGATCCAATGAGTAGGATCAGACCCATGGTCGACCACACAAGCATGCCACCATGGGGAAAAAAGGGTGACAGCTCTGCCACGCCCAGCCTAATGAGTAGTACAAAACATTTTACTGGTTAGCCAAATAAAGACAAGTCGAAGCAAGCAAGATTCCAGAAATTTTAACCTCTTGGAGATAAAACACTTCAATACTAGAATATTTTCGTAAAGTATCCCTAACAAAATAATTTCTAGAGAGGTTTGTCAGACCTCGAACATTCCATGAGAGGAAATTCATGAATAAAACTCCTCCACATTATCAGAGTTCGGTTCCTCTTCATTTAGGGAAGATAAATGATTCTACAAAAACTCTGGCAGAACTGACCCAATCTAAATAGGAGAGGAAAATCTCTACTTTTCTTGCACATATTCACTTGCTTCAAGTGGTGGAGAAGGATTGCAAGACCACCTTTGAACTCCCAACACAAGAGGAGAAACATTTGGCTGAACAATCATAACGACTACAGGCTGAGGCGTTGCCTTTGTCCTAGGCTACACCGAAACATTATGAGCTCTGATAGGAGCTTCTGTCCCCTTCATTGAAGGGTTTGAAACTACCTTCGATGGTTTAGAGGCCTTAGAGGCTGACCCAAAACTAGTGAAATTATTTTTTTGGCTTGTAACTGTGGTCCATTTTTCATCAATTTTGGTAGTAAAAGTATCCACCTGATGAGGATTTTCAGTATCTCCTAGAGGAGAAGGTGTACAGGGCACTACCAAAGGCCAGTCCTTAATCTTGTGGTCTGCAGACTAACACCTATAACACGTGTTGGGAAGATTAAAATAAGTGACCTTCTGGGTATGTTAGAGAGCTCCAATTTGAATATCAATGGATTTTTTCTATCTTTGAGAGGTCAACTTCTACAGACTCGTTTCTGGGGTTGGGCCTAGAAAAACCTATTAGGATCAATAAAAATGACCCTCCCTAGTGAGGACACAATATGATTCAAAAAAGGAACACAAGGCAAAGGTAGGCCAAAGAATTCAATCCAAATTGGGACCCGCAACTTGGTGTCATATGAGATAGCAAAATCCTAGGTCCATGCTTGGAAAACCAACAAAGAGGACTTGAAATACCAGGGACCATGGGCTAAGATAGCCTGACAAGATTGCCCTCCGTAAAGCGGAACAAAAACAAACCCTTGGTTAAATTTTGGACCATATCAAGGCGGACCCCATGAGGGACCCAGGCCTTGTTGATCCAATCCTTAAGCACACTTTCAGAGGGAGTCCTCCCAACAAAATAACCCACAAGGGTATGCTGCTCAAGCCATTGAAAAACATAATCAAAATTTGGTAAAGGAAAAACCACATCAACTGGGGAGTTGGAACACTTACCTCGTGAAAGACTTTCAGAACAAATTTTTGGGGTAGTGCATTGTTTGGATTTGATGTACCTAAGTTTTTCTTTCATACAAGAACCTTTCATTCCATTTGCATGATGTGTTGTTTAAATTTTGTACCCTGAATTATATAATTGTGATGTATGATAAAATAAAATGCACATATATTTAATAAGATATTATTTCCCTATGAATTTAGTATAATTTAAATTAAATTATTCTATATTCAAAGATTCTTCAATAGGGGCTAATTTCTTAGATTTAAATGAACTAATAGGGAATATTAATTAAAGATATTTAATAGTTATCTAGATATTTTAAATTATATATGATATTATATTAGATAGTCTCTATGAACATAAATGCACAAGATCTAGATGTGTATTTATGCAAGCTTAATATATCTATTAAATTATATTAGAATATTAGGCCCCTAATTTATTAAATTAAAATATAGGGACTAAATATTATGTCTAATTATATAATATTCTACTATACATAGATATTATTAAGCCCTAAAATGGAAAAGGGGCTTATTGCCTTTCGCTTAAAGAAAATATTGACTATATGTTCAATAGGCAATATAGTCCCCAAGAAATAAATCTAGGCAAATTTTAAAGATTAAATAAATTAGTGTATACTCAAATTTATAGCCAATTTCTCCTAAGTATATTATTAGGAAAAATAAACCAAAAAAATCAGGGTTATTTCTATATTAAGGCTTATTTGATATATTGGATTAAATTAGGGACTATGTAATTTAACTTATAGTATTATATCTAATAGATAGTCCCCAATTGAAACTTGTATAATTAGGGACTAAACCCATATTAGAAAATAAACCAAAAAAACCAATTATATCTAATAGATAGTCCCCAATTGAAACTTGTCAGTCCTTCTACATTGACTATAAAGAAGTAAATACAATAAATTTGAAGGACTGACTATGAATTGGGGACTATATATTCAACAGGGATCAAATAATTGGTTTAAATACAATAAACCAATTTTTTTAAAGATTTATTGTATTAGGGACTACACCCATATTAGGAAATAAACCAAAAAAACCAATTATATCTAATAGATAGTCCTCAATTGAAACTTTTCAGTCCTTCTACACTGACTATAAAGAAGTAAATACAATAAATTTGAAGAACTAACTATAAATTGGGGACCATATACTTAATAGGGATCACTAGAATATACTCAATAAGTATAGGAAAATTTGACCATAGTCCCTAATACCAATCTTATAGGCTTATTGCCTTTTGCTTAAAAAAAATAGTCCCTAATACTATAATAAATTAAGTTAGATTTAATTTCTTGATATAGGCAAATTAAATTAGGTCCAAATATAATAATTTTACTAATTATTGTATAGTAGAATATAATATCTAGATGTGTATGTGTATAGTCCCTATGAACATAGATATCTTAGAATATTAAATTAAATAGTCCCTATTAAATACTTGTGATATTATTAAATATCTGTAATAATTTAATATCTATTATATTAAATAGTTAAGTCTATGAATATAGGTATTTTAAGATATTGGTAATTTAACTATAGATAATTAATTTAATTTAATTATTATATAAATATTTGTAGATAAGTTAAGAGCCTATAGGTAAAATATAAGCCATTGTGCACCTAGCTCTGATTGTAAAATGCACTAAGATGTCTAACCTAGCTTTGAATATTTTACAATCTTATTAGGTGCACTAGCCATTAAATTTGTAAATATCAACAGAATATTTTAAAGATTGTTCAAAATGCCGCTTTTCCATAGTCAATAAACCTAATTTGGGGACTATGGTATTATATATAGATAGTCCCAAATTTAAAATTGGTTTATTGTATTTACTTCTTTATAGTCAGTGTAGAAGGACTGACAAGTTTCAATTGGAGACTATCTATTAGATATAAATTAGACTTATGTAATTTATTTAATATAGTATTAGGGACTTTTTTTTAAGTGCAAGACAATAATCTTGTAAGATTGCTATTAGGGACTATGGTCAAATTTGTCTATATCTGTTGAGTATATTCTAGTGATCCTTGTTGAGTATATAGTGTAGTGCCCCTCCATGTTTGGCCCTTTCTTGATGTTTGGTTAAGTTTGTTTGGGTGAGTTTTTTGATACGTAGTGTTAAAATTAATTATTTGTTTGCTATAGAATTAAATAGATTGTTATTAAATAAATTATTGTTTAATATTAAATTTTTAATTAATAAATTTAATTTGTGAGAAAATTTTAAAAGAAGATAAAATATTAAAAGGAAAGAGATAATGGACAATCTGTTAAAACAATTAGAAAAGATAGAAAAAGTAATTTCGAAGCACATGTGTGACTTCGAATTGGTTATTGTTAGGAAACTTGTCGTTTTTACGAGATTTTTATCCGCTTTTTGTTTTCAAAAAACAAAAGCTTTATTTGATTATTAAATATCATTTTGGGAAGATTTTGGGTTTTCATCTTTGATTTTTAGTTTTCGAACAAGAGCCTTGCCTAAGAAATTCTTCTAGAATGGTTGCATTTTTATGAATTGTTTTAAAAAGAAAATATGGAATTGAAAAAATAGATTGTTATTGAATTGTTTGAGGAAGTGGATCGTTGCGAACGTGATAGTCGATTCCGACACCGTTCTTCCATTTCTGTTGCATTGGAATCCAGGTTGGTTTACATATTGTCTTACTTGAAAATTGCTTCCCCTTTAATGTGGACAAATTCCTGCCTATTGCTGTAGCTTGGAAATGTGATTTCCATTATTCTAATTTTATATTTATCGTTTTCTTAAGCTTGCCTCAAAAACTTTGATACCTTGCATCCCCTTGCATCCCCTTGCATCAGTTTGTCTTTTGACTTTGTATGTTCCAGATTTTTCATTGGTGAATCTTGCCACATAAAAGGCAAAACGCTCTTCCCTGTAGTTGCACCTAAATGCTATGTATTTAATATTAACGAAGCTTCCCATGGCTGTAGATGGCGTCCTTCTTTTCTGCAATGATTTTAAGCATCTAGCTATTCCAATTTTTAATTCCTTGTCCATCCTATATAACGCGAATTTTATGAGCTTTACTTTTGACTGCAAACAAGTTCGATAGCCATGGTGGAATTCAATGTATTCGCTGATCATTGCATTCGATTTTGTTGCCTAGGTTTTAAATTTGTCATTGCGTATTTCGATTTCATATTGATGGAATATTGTAATACTTGGCATTCGATTACTTTAATTCGGTGGACCTGTATTGTGGTTGACAATCGAATTCTATATTTTGTTTGGTAAATATGCTGCCATAGTATTATCTGTAAACTGCTTATGTCGATCTCATCTTGTTTTCCGCGGTTCTATTTATGTTGGGTTCTTATCACTGTATTAACAAAATATTCTGCCCTTCACCATTATGGAATTCTCTGAGCCGTGCCTGTCTTTTCGTTGTCCGAGCTTTTATAATCTTCGTACTTGCCTCTGCTACCTCCCTTTATATTTTGTTGGCTTTCAGGGCATGTTCATTAGCATTTGATTTATACTTCTTCATTTATAACGTAATTCGGCTCCTTCTCTTTGTCGCATTTTGAAATGGTATAGGTTGATGCAGTTGCAGGGCAATGTTGCCATTAGAAGTTCCTCTGATCCTTCCAGTTTTGGTGTTGCGATTATATTTGGTATTCGATGAATTCATTTTGGGTATGATATTCGCTGATTATGTTTTGGTTGGGCATTAGACATTTGGTGACCATTGGATTCGTATTATTGGTTTTCGATATTTATGTCTTAGGTTTGATATTCGGTGCTTATACTTTAAATGGTTTATTCAATAGTGTTGTCTTGTGTGATATTTGAAGGAAAATTACGTATGTTTTGATTCGGCTTTTTGATTTGATATATGTATGTTTTAGCCATTTCATAATTTGGAATATTACATAGATATGCATTCTGTTATAATATAACTAGCAATTGCAACTTGTGCGTGCAATGGGTACGTCGAAGAATTGTGGAAGGTCAATTAGGGAAAATTTTGGTCTATTTTTTGTACACATTTGTATAATGCTTAAAGTCAATGGGTAGGCCATTTAGAAAATGTTTTTTTTTTGTGCAACAAAGATCTCAATGGAGAAGTGATAGCTTCAAATCAACTATGCATCCACTTATAGGGATCCAAACATGACTAAAGTAAAACCTCTCAATCAAGATGATAATTAGGTTCCATTACAATAGGTTCATGTTATATTTGCAATAGGGAGAGAGGGAGAGAGAGAGAGATAAGGATAGAAAGAGGAAGAGATAGAGGGGGGGCGGGGGAAGAGAGAGAGAGAGATGTAAGGAGATATATTGTGAGAGATGAAGATGAGAAATTTAATAAGTTAGATTATGTAAAATTAAAATAGCATATATAATAATAAATAAATATATTTAATTTAAATAACAAATTTAGCTTCAAATTTATGGTTATTCAATTTAAGTGGTGATGATAGTGGGGTATATATATATATATATATCTCAAAATCTCTCTTTCTCTTATTCTTTATCTCTCTCTTTCTTTTTCCTCCTCTCTCATGCTTTCTTCTCTAAAAAGGATAATTAAACTATTAGATTTATATATATTAATTTGATTTGTACTGTATTAAAATATATTAATTATTAATTATAAAAATTTATTTTTTATATAATAATTTTATATTAAGTACATAATTATATTTATTTATATATTTTTTTAAATAATATTAAATATAATATATAATAGTAAATATAATTATACTATTATTTTGAAAATAAATGTACATTATATTAAATGACATCCAACAAATTCACCTCAACAATTCATGCTAGGAAAATTCTTGGGGTAGTGAATTGTTGGTGGTGAATTTTCCTCGTTGGTGGTGAATTTCCCTCCGGTGAATTTGTTCTAAAACCATATTAAATATAACATATATACATATATTTCATGAATTTATATACTATACAATATAATATATAATATATAATATAATATATAATATATAATATATAATATAAATATAAATATAATAAATAATATATAAATAATAGAATATAATCAGTTCTTAATTATATAACATATATTATAAATTTATATAATTTATGTGTGATAAGATTTTATTAATTTACCTTGATTACTTCTTTATATTTATCAAACCAACAAATGCATAACATGTGGTTAAAAAGGTTGTGTTTGATTAGTTCGTTTGTAGCTGAGTTTGATTAAGTAGTTCCTGCATGAGTAATTCGATTTATTGAGGGTCAAAATTGAGGATCTGGAGATATTTCTTGAGAGGAGCAACACCAACATGGTAGATGAAGATAATCAATAGCTGATGCATTATTAATATTTTACTGTAGTCTATCAAAAACAGCTAAAAAGTGGTGAAAAATGATGGACAGCTGAGATTCGTTCTAATGTCAACCAAGTCCTATCCTTTGTTTTGGACCGTTGACGAGGAAAATGAACTCTAAAAGTTTGACAAGCCTTCAGCGTAAAAATTAATTTTAATTTTATTTATTTATTCTTTAATAAATGTAAAATATAAATATTAACCTTTAAAATAATTTTTAAAAAAAATCATCTAAAACATTTTCAACAATTATCTCACTAAAACACAATCTTTCAATATTTTTAAAAAATCATTTAACATAATAATGTTTTAATAATCTTTTACAGTTTTTGAAAGTCCGATAGAAGGAGAATGTGTGGAAAGCAAGGTAGAATAAATATAATTAAATTAAATTAAACACATCAACTGAGCCCAAAATTTTAGGCTCTTTTAAAATAAAACGGCAATGAAAATAAAAATATAAGAAAAGAAAATATAGCGAATAGGGAAAATGAAAAAATGCAGCCGAAGGAATAATTAAAAGCTAAATTCATGCGTGACTCAGAGGACCACCAGAATACAGTAAATTGAAATTTCTATTTCTATCTTGATGGACAAATGAAGCTTGGTGAACTTCAAATAAATATAATTTTATTGTTTGAAATTATTATTTTTTTATAATATCTCTAAAAGGGAAAAACCTATTTATTTTAAAATATAAACAAAATCAATTAATTTTAAAAAAAATTAATAAAGATATTAAATTGTAAAAATAATATTTTAAATAAATATTCAAAAAATAATTCTATAATATTCTTCAAATAACTTTTCATTTGATCAATGAGACTTATTTAATTTAGTTAAAAAACTTTTATTTTATAAATAAGATTAATTTAGTTAACTAAAAACTTGAATAATTAATATTTAAATTTTAAAACTTTATTATTAATGAATTATTTAAAAATTAATAATATAAATAATTAACACTTAATTTTTAAAATTAAAATAATAATAATAATAATAAATTTAATTAAAATTGAATAACTAATTTTAATATTTTATAATTAAATATTAAAAATATCAACTTATTTAAATTTAATATTTAAATTTTAAATTTAAAAAACTATCTTTAAATCAAAAAATCATATATTTTCAACATTACATCGAATCATCCACGTGCTCAAGCATATGGCCCTATTTACTACGCTAGTAGACAGTAGTAAAGAGATTACGAAGTTTGAAATAAATTTTAAAGTAGGTATTCTAAAAATAAATTACTTTTTGAAAATTCTCTATTTTCACAGCTGTTTTTCGGTAGATGCTTTATCTCTTCTTCTAATCACGTCCCGAAACGGTGAAAAAACAGTGAACAAAAGTAAATAATTCAGAACGGTTACGGGTATTACGGAACATTGCTGGTGGCTGGCAATAATGTACGGGTTTCAAAAGCAATACGAAACAATACTGGTGGCCGGCAATAAATACGAAAAATTCAACGAAAGAGATTTTTTGAACCGTATTGCATCGCTTTTCTTCATCTTTTAACCGTTGATTTCACAAATCAGGTAGCTATTTTCAAATAGGACACACCTTCGGCGTAAATATACCTATTTAGGTATATTTACATATGTATGTGTATGTTTTAATATGTGAGTATATATATTGTCTTAATATAATAAGAAACATTGTATTTTTTTTTGACAACATTATAATTATAATATGTATACATTTATGTGTATTATAGTTATGAAAAAGAATACAAGATTTTGTAATACAAGGGTTAGTAAATGAGCAAAATGGATTGTGGATATGATGACAATAGTAATATGTTATTATATAATTTATTTGCCTTGAATAGATAATTGTGGCCTAATAAGTTATAGGAAGATTGAACTTGATCCAGTGAATGATAGATATGTTTACTTAGACTTGCTATGGGATGTAAAATTGTCTCATGGTCAAATATTGTATTGCTTATTAGATGGATAGATAGATTTGGGTTATAGTTTGAATAACACTTGTTTTATCATAGATAGGCATTCGTAGCCGTTGTATGAGTATTTAATTGAAATTAGAACCCTTTTATCATTAGAAGAAATTAGGTGTTGTTGGTTGATATTATTTAAAAATCTGTAAAAATGATCCTGAGTTTTGAAGAAATTAAAGATTTGGGTATTGAGTAATTAGACTTAAAGGAGGTATAAATGCTTTGACAAGATTATAGAAACATCGTCATTAATGTTTTATGGTATGATTGGGCATTCAATTGCATATTGATATCTTTAATTGTAAATTTGCTATGTAAATTAAGTGTTGAGTATCAGGTGATGTGGAAATGATGTCTCCCAAGGATATATTGTTTTTTGATCATTATCATTGAATTTGGTGTTGATGTTTGGTATTGGACTGATTTTGGTTATGGTTTAAAGTGGGAGTCATTGTACCAAAATGATTAAGGCGGGCTTCCAGAGGTTAGGGGGAGTATCTTATTTGTTGGGAATTATGATTGTCCCATTTGAAGTGGTTGATTTTATACTTGAATTGTGCTATTGAAGGTTTAAGTCATGCATTGCTTAGTTATCGCTATGGTTGAGATTTGTGAGCAAGAGGGTTTAAGCCTCGCTTTATGTGTATGTGCATGTGATTTGTGATTTTGTACAAATGGCTTTACCTGGTTGGATATTTTTGGGTCTTCTAGTTGTTAGTAGGGGGAGTGGCTCTCTATGAGGGTCTGATGCACAAAGTGGTTCCACGGTAACTCATTGAGAGTTTCTTTAATCAATGATAACCTAAAATAAATTAGGGGGTTGGGTAGTTCACATTAATCAAGGTAATGCCTCACTCATGGCTCAAGTGCTGGTTTAGGCTTGAAATGAGTGGGAAGGCTTGGAATGGAAAGATCAACTACCTTGTCCTCTTGGAAGGTATGTTGATCCCACATGAGCTTGTATGGGGGTCTAATGACCGGTAGAGGTGGCCAGGGTAACCTAGGATGGGGGTCCAATAGCCTAGGAAGGTTCACTAGGGTAACCCATAGCAAGCTATGTGATGACACTCCTCCCTCATGCAATCTAGCATTCCCTAATCTTGTGTCCTTTTTTGTTTGCGTGCCACTAAAAGCGGTGTCATAGTTATGTGTTGATTTGTGTACTTTGTGTATTGGAGTCATGTTAGCCCTTGTGTTGTGCTACTATTTTTTTATTTGTTTTGGTGGTGGGACCTTATCGTTATCTCCTAGCACGAGGGGTGGACCTTAGGGTTCCAAATGGTTGGGTGAAACGTGCCATGCACTCCATTGGGTTCCCAGTTGATGTTCGTGAGCATGGATGTGGTACCTAATGTAGAGACTCCAGATCTTGTACCAAACTTGCGTTAGTGTTGATGTTATATAATGTAATTATTTCAGTTGTATCTTATCATGTATTTGATGTATCCTTCCCGTTGTTATATGGGAAGCTTTGATGTAAACTTGTAAATAGTGTAATGATCTACCCCATGTATGGGAAGTTGTATATGTATTCATTGGTTCATAATCTATGCTCTAGAATGGTGTTGTATATGTGGAAATATGTATATCTAATTCTTTTAATGTAGAAGATGTAAATGAACTCTTGTTATTAGTTATTTTATGATATATGTTTAGGTTGGTTAATCGTTATGTTCGTAATGTAGTCATGATACCCTAAAGGACATAGTCAGTGCAAATGTACATGTGGATTACATTCTATGTTATTGTTAGTATCTTTATGTTGATTCACTTTAAAAAAAAAATTGTGTCATAATTGTTAGTTAGTTGTGTTGTCCTTTGGGGTTTCATGGTAGGGTGTTACACCTAGTCCCCAATTTATAGTCAATTTCCTAATATTGACTATTTATTTTAAAGATTAAATAAATTGGTCCCCAAGAAATAAATCTGACTTAATATAATCCCCAAGAAATACCAATATATATAGGTTTATTGCCTTTCGCTTAAAAATAAAATAAAATAAATAATTGCTTAAATTAAAAAGGAAGAGAGATATTTCCCCTATACATTAACCCTGGACTATCATACTCACTGTACTTAGTGCTATATCTAGATATATGATATTATTTAATAAGATATTTATAGATATTTAATAGGGACTAATTTATATAGGCTTAATTATTTAATTAAGGCCCAATAAGAATTTAGGTAATAATTTAAGTCCTATTAACATCTCGCTGAGATATTAATACCTATATTCAATACAATTTAGGACTATAGATATTAATATAATACTTTAGTCCTAATATTAATACAATAATTTAGGCCTATTAATAATAATATTTATTCTTAGGAATTTATTAGGTATCTTATTAAATTTTCCTGTATGTATTAAATTAAATATCTAAGCCATTAAATTTACCTGTATATATTAATATATTCTAAGCCATTAAATCATAGTTACCTAGTATATACTAATATATTTCTGCCAATGAATAGGCTTAGCTGTCAATCTTATATTTGAACAATCTTTAAATTTTGGTTAATATATTAATATATTTCTATACTAATTTATGGTTAGTGCTTGAATATTTTGTTTCTATATTTTAACAATATTGGTAGGACCGAAATGTTAATCCTTTTGATCATATAGTGTTGCAAGATGTAGCGTACAATGAGTATGATAGTCTAGGGTTAATGCAATTTATGCATGCGAGCGAGAATGAAATACAATTAGTCAGAATGGAGGAATAAGGTGGTGCCTGATATTTTTTTTTTGTTTAAGGTGGTTTTGACTGTAAAGGATTTTCAGCCGAGTCTGTAGGGGGTTAAATTTTTCCATTAGGTAGTGAATGAATAGTGTGTAAATGCTTGTAATTATTCAGTATGGGATTGGGAAACAAAATGTTTTGTCAATTGTAAGCTATTATGTTGATATTTCTTGCTATCAAGAGCCATTGAACTCCTATTTTGTAAAAATCTATTTCTATATATTAATATATACACAAGTTTATTGCCTTTCGCTTAATTTTTTTTTTTAATAATTGCTTAAATTAAAAAGGAAAAGAGATATTTCCCCTATACATTAACCTTGGACTATCATACTCACTGTACATTAAATTTTTAGTGCTATATCGATAGGACCAAAATGTTAGTCCTTTCGATCAAAGCTAAATAGAAATACATTTTTAATAATAGGAGTTCAATGGCTCTTGATAGCCAAAAATATCAACATAATAGCTTACAGTTGAAAAAACATTTTGTTTCCCAATCCCATATTGAATAATTACAAGCATTTGTACACTATTCATTCACTACCCAATGGAAAAATTTAACCTCCTACAGACTCGACTAAAAATCCTTTACAATCAATAACACCATATACAAAATTTGTTTTATCAGGCACCACCTTATTCTTCCCTTTTGACTAATTTTATGTCATTCTTGCTTGCAAGCATAAATTACATTAACCCTGGACTATCATATTCACTGTATGCTACACCTTGCAACACTATTTGATTGAAAGGACTAACATTTTGGTCCATCCGATATTGTTTTCTCTGCATGATACATCTTGTACCCTCGACCATCATCGTCGATCTTATTAAATTTTGAAATACTAAGAATAGATATGTAGGGTTAGTGCATTTTAACTTGAGTATGATATAAATCTAGATATCTAATATTATTATTATAAGAATACCTATATTTAATAGAAATCAATACAATAATTAAATCAATGTAATAATTTATATATAGATATCTCTTAAATTAAGCAATAGGACTAAATTTAGGGGATCACTATGTAAGATATTAATATCTACAAATATAATATTAAATAAATCTATCTATTAAATTATATCTAGTCCCTATAGGTGGTATTATTAAATTAGTGTATAGATATTATAATATCTATATTAAGCCTCTATATTATAGTTTGATAAATAGTTAAGATATCTAGTCCCTATAATAGTGTAGATAAGATCTAGATATATGATATTATTTAATAAGATATTTATAGATATTTAATAGGGACTAATTTATAGAGGCTTAATTATTTAATTCAGGCCTAATAAGAATTTAGGTAATAATTTAAGTCCTATTAACATCTTCGATATTAATACCTATATTTAATACAATTTAGGACTATTGATATTAATACAATAATTTAGTCCTAATATTAATACAATAATTTAGGCCTATTAATAATAATATTTATTCTTAGGAATATATTTGGTATCTTATTAAATTTTCATGTGCATATATTAAATTAAATATCTAAGCCATTAAATTTGCTTGTATATATTAATATATTCCTGGTAAGAGACATCTTAGTTGCCGATCTTATTTTACATAATTAAATTAGGGTTAGTGCACAAATACTAATATATAATTAAATCAAGGTTAGTGTGCAGATGCTAATATATTTCTACCACCTACTTAGTTGTTGATCTTATATTTGAACAATCTTTAAATTTTGGTAAAATATATTAATATATTTCTATACTAATTTATGGTTAGTGCCTGAATATTTTGTTTCTTTATTTGAACAATATTGGCGAAACCAAAATTTTAGTCCTTTCGATCAAATAGTGTTGCGAGATGTAACGTATAGTGAGTATGATAGTCTAAGGTTAATGCAATTTATGCATGTGAGCGAGAATGAAATACAATTAGTTAGAATGGAGGAATAGGGCAGTGCCTGATAAAACAAATTTTGTTTAAGGTGGTTTTGATTGTAAAGGGTTTTCAGTTGAGTCTATAGGGGGTTAAATTTTTCCATTGGGTAGTGAATGAATAGTGTGCAAATGCATGCAATTATTCAGTATGGGATTGGGAAACAAAATGTTTTGTCAATTGTAAGCTATTATGTTGATATTTTTGGCTATCAAGAGCCATTGAACTCCTATTTTGTAAAAATCTATTTCTATATTTTAATATATATACAAGCTTATTACCTTTCACTTTATTTATTTTTAATAATTGCTTAAATTAAAAAGGAAAAGAGATATTTCCCCTATACATTAACCTTGGACTATCATACTCACTATGTATTCTAAATTTTTAGTGCTATATCAGTAGGAACAAAATGTTAGTCTTTTCGATTAGAGCTAAATAGAAATAGATTTTTACAAAATTTGAGTTCAATTGCTCTTGATAGCCAAAAATATCAACACAATAGCTTATAGTTGAAAAAACATTTTGTTTCCCAATCCCATACTGAATAATTACAAGAATTTGCACTCTATTCATTCACTACCCAATGGAAAAATTTAACCCGGGCCTACAGACTCAACTGAAAACCCTTTACAATCAAAACCACCATAAAAAAATTTTGTTTTATTAGGAACCACCTTATTCCTCCATTCTGATCAATTGTATTTCATTCTCACTCACATGCATAAATTGCATTAACCATGGACTATCATACTCGCTGTACACTACACCTTGTATCACTATTTGATCTAAAGGACTAACATTTTGGTCCTGCCAATATTGTTCTCTCTCCCTAATACACCTTGTAGCCTTGACCATCATTGTCGATCTTATTAAATTTTGAAATACTAAGAATAGATATGCAGGGTTAGTGCATTTTAGCTTGAGTATGATATAAATCTAGATATCTAATATTATTATTATAAGAATACCTATATTTAATAGAAATTAATACAATAATTAAATCTATGTAATAATTTATCTATAGATATCTCTTATTAAGCAATAGGACTAAATTTAGGGGATCACTATGAAAGATATTAATATCTACAATATTAGGGTTGTATTAATATCTTTTCTTGTATTAATATCTCAACAGGATGTTCCTAAATTCCTTCTAGACATCAAATTTATAGGGGAAATATTTATTCTTATTGTATTAATATCTATTTAGGGGAAAATATTTAATTATGTATAAATACTGTGCAAGAATATAATATTATTATATTAATATCTTTTTAGCCTTTAAGAGCCATTTAAATTTAATATGGTCAAATTTATGCTTGTATTAATAGCTCTGGATTTAATTTTTTAATATCTAAATCCAATTAAGATTGTAAAATTGTTCAAAATGCACTAAGATGTCTAACCTAGCACCTTGGTTTAAAAATATGATAGAATATATTAGTATCTGTGCACTAACCTTGACTTAATTATGTAAAATAAGATTGACAACTAAGATGTCTCTTACTAGGAATATATATATATATATATATATAGGAAAATTTAATGGCTTAGATATTTAATTTAATAGACACAGGAAAATTTAATGGCTTCGATAGTGCTGCAAGATGTAGCATTTAGTGAGTATGATAGTCCAGGGTTAATGCAATTTATGCATGAGAGCGAGAATGAAATACAATTAGTCAGATTAGAGGAATAGGGTGGTGCCTGATAAAACAAATTTTGTTTATGGTGGTTTTGATTGTAAAGGGTTTTTAGTCGAGTTTGTAGGGGGTTAAATTTTTCCATTGGGTAGTGAATGAATAGTGTCCAAATGCTTGTAATTATTTAGTATGGGATTGGGAAATAATTTTTTTTGTCAATTGTAAGCTATTATGCTGATATTTCTGGCTATCAAGAGCCATTGAACTCCTATTTTGTAAAAATCTATTTCTATATATTAATATATACAGGAGGGTAGAGACAACAATATCCATAGAACCAAAATGTTAGTCCTTTTGATCAAATAGTGCTGCAAGGTGTGGCGTACAGTGAGTATGATAGTCTAGGGTTAATGCAATTTATGCATGCGAGCAAGAATGAAATACAATTAGTTAGAATGGAGGAATAAGGTGGTGCTTGATAAAACAAATTTTGTTTATGGTGGTTTTGATTGTAAAGGGTTTTCAATCGAGTCTATAGGGGGTTAAATTTTTTCATTGGGTACTGAATGAATAGTGTGCAAATGCTTGTAATTATTCAGCATAGGATGGGGAAACAAAATGTTTTGTCAATTGTAAGCTATTATGCTGATATTTCTGGCCATCAAGAGCCATTGAATTCATATTTTGTAAAAATATATTTCTATATATTAATATCTAAATCAAGAGCGATTAAATTAGGGTTAGTGCGTAGATACTAATTTATATTCCAGTCTCTTGCCATTAATGGTTAGTTTGCAGATACCAAGATGTTCTTAAATTAAGCAATTAACCCTGGATAATTCCCCAATAATTATATTTCATTGCTAAGAATTATGGTTAGTGTGCAGATACCAAGATGTTCTTAAATTAAGCACTCATATTCTTGTAAGAGATTTTGATGCATCCATAAAAAAATACAATATCTACATGAGATATTTTAAAGATTTTATTGCTAATAATTTTCTAAAATTTATTGTAGGAGACAACCAAGCAAAACAAATTTACTATATGAGGTTCCACAAGGATATTTATTTTCATTTGTGCATTGTATTGTTTGGATTTGCTGCACCTAAGTTTTTCTTTCATACAAGAACCTTTCATTCCATTTGCATGATGTGTTGTTTAAATTGTGTACCCTTAGGTTTTGACCTTAGGGATTGCTTTAGTATAAATTGAAACTTCTTAGTCCTTCTACACTTCTAGAATACCTTGCAGAGTATCCTTAACAACAATTACATGTAATATAAAGTTTTCTAATTATATAATTGGTTAGTGGCGAGCAATTTTTCATGTAGATTCTAAAATTTTGGTATTGGAGTGGAAAATTTATTCTGCCAATGAACTATACTTTCAAATTTTGCAAAATTCTTCTAGTGATCCCTATTGAGTATACATCAATAGCCCCTGTAGACATCTAAATTTGGCCACTCCCATATGGTGTAATGCCGCATCTTGTAACCAAAATATACTATCTTAGTACAATTTCATTTTCAAATTAATAATACATAAGAATCTATTTTTTTACTATAATTTTCAAATAATAACTAAAGAATTACCAATTTTCTCTACAAGTCATTTTATTTTATAAAAACATCTCATTTCATTCTTTTAATAAAAGAACATACATTTGGAAAATATATTTACTATTTTCCATATATTTAAAATTAAATATAAAATTTTACTACAAATATATATATATATATATATATAAATTATTAGTATTTAATAAAACTCATAAATAAAAAATCCGTATTACATTATAAATCCGCATAAATCAACATCGGAATTTTGTTTTAAACATAAAGCATATATACTGTTTGGGGTTTCGCTGGGTATACACAGGTTGCCATACATAGCCGACCCCATATGGGGGCGTGTTGGTAGCTATGCGTTGCCTGTGAGGGCATCCTCGACTGCCTTCCGCCTCTATGGGCGGTTGTGGGGTAACCTGCGCCCTAAAAAGTCTGTGTTTGTTTTTTTTTTTAATTTATTTTTTTAAAATCCATTTCTCTAAAATCTGAAACCTTGCATTTAAAATCGCGTACGGATTTTCATTTCAAAGAATATAAAATTTTCATAGAGCATTTTCACAATGAAATTATATATATACACATATATATATATTTGTATAAGTAAATGTATATATATTATTTATATACATATATATATTAATATATATATATATATATATTTAATCATTTAATAAGAATATAATAATCAGACAAATATTCTGGGAGAGGGTTTTCTACAGAAAATCGAGAAACTTATCAATTTACACAAATTTAAAAGAGATTTTCAATTCGAAAACAGAGGGATTTCAATTTCAAGCTATCTAAATATTTTCCACAAGAAAAGTTTGGCATAGTTCTTCCCAGAGGTTTCTTTTCCCCAAATTTAACACAAAGTTTGACAGAGAACCCCATTTTAAAAAATCTACAAAAGATTTCTTCTATATCCTTTGAGAATTTTCTATTGTTTAACAAAATCTTCTGTGTTGCCCTTTGGTTTTACTATAATAACAAATTTCTACAAAAATATTTTCAATATAATTTCACCGAGAAGAACAGAGGCTTTAATAAAAAAATCTTCTACAGGCAATCTTTTATTTAACAAATTTTAACAAATCTTCTACAAAATAAATTCTTTTTACAGGCAATCTTTTCAAAAGGCAATAAACTAAATAAATAGGGAAAAACCTGTATTCCTGTAGCTTGAAGAATTTGACTGTTGGAGAGAAGCTTTGCCTACTGCATGCAACTTCCAAAACCTTTTCAAATCACCACTTTGCAGAAGAATGCAAATACTGAACAAATATCTATCCGAGAACCTCTTCCAAAAATTTAAATAAAAAACCCAATAAAATCACAATATTTTCCAACAGTTCTCTGTTCTTTCTCATTTCCCGTGAAGTGTTTTCTTGTTTTCCCCAAATCTCATAATATCTTCTCTGAGAGAATCCTCAACAAGAAATTTGCAATAAATTCAACTAACACACATGGCAAAGAAGAAAAAATATCTTCTAACAAACTGACAGATACTTTCTTCTCTCAATTATCAAGAATTCAATTTATTTTAAAGAATTAAAAATTCAAAAACTAATTTAATTTCTAACACATATTTAAAATTCCATTTCCAACAAAGCATTTAATTTATATTTAATCTATTCTCACAATAAAAGATAACTTTAATCAATCAATTAATTTATTTAATAAAATAATTTTAATCTCAATGACTAAATTATTTTACCAATAAACTAATTTAATTAATTAAATAAAATACGAAGCTTTTATCTACAATATTTAAAATTAATTTAAATAATCATTAAATTAAAAGGAACATTAATCTACCATTAATAATCACAAAATAAACCTTATATAACAAATAACCAAAATAGACCAGACGAGACAACCAAAAACACCAGACCTAAACTGACGACATACTGTGACTGAGTTTGAGATTAGACTAGGAAAAACCTCGTTACTACCTCCCAATCAACATTACCGTTGAGTCTAGACATGCTCAGACCTGTGAAACTAGGTGGAGTCGGTGTCATGTACCTGCAATCCTGCAATCAGACAAATAACATACATGTATATAATTCATGATTCAAACACACCGTGAGAAGAAAATCACGGAAATCACAGGGCACTAGCAAGCGAGTGATGCAACTCCGTTCTCCACACCAATACATATCACATCAAACTGACAAAATAAATAACAATTATTCTACCATAAGCATATATATAGCAGTAACATCTGAAGTACACATCTATGCTAACATAAAGCATGTTAGAAATAATTACCACCATACAATGTATCATCACATCACAAAATAAATCCACCATCGCTTTAATGTCAGCAATCAATACATCAAAACAAAGTATCAGGGTCTATCAAAGTGAAAACATGCTAACAAAAAATAATAAGCAAAATGGAGGGGTACTGCATATGGTCAAATTTATCCTCTCATCTCGCCTGCATATCCATATAAATTAAATGGATAACTATCTAATTAATATTTACCCTATTCCTAACAATCTCTAAGGTGTTTTAATTAATCAAAGACTTTACCACCTTCCTCTCTAAATTAAATAAATAGACCAATTTTTTTAATTTAGTCATTTTAGCCCACATGAATTAAATCAATTTTAATTAATTATTTCTCTCTCCACATGTCACCATCCTCCATGATTCTTCCTTAATCTAGGTTAACTTAATTAATCTTTGATTAGGATGTGCACACCACTAATTATGGTTAGTGTCACATGCTCCATAAAATCCCACTTGCCTCTAATCCCATCATTAGCTTGCTTAATCATTTGCACAACCACTAATCATGATTAATTAATTCCTAAATCTCTTGCTAGATGTATACTCAATAGGGATTACTAGAAGAATTTGGTAAAATTTGCAAGTATAGTTCATTGGCAAAATAAATTTTCCACTCAAGTACTAGAATTTCTGACTCTACATGAAAAACTACTCACCACTAACCAATTATATAATTATAAAACTTTAAATTACATGTAATTGTTGTTAAGGATACTCTGCAAGGTATTCTAAGTGTAGAAGGACTGACAAGTTTCAATTTATATTGAAGCAGTCCCTAAGGTCAAAACTTAAGGGTACAAAATCTATACAATGCATCATGCAAATGGAATGAAAGGTTCCTTTATGAAAGAAAAACTTGGGTGCACCAAAACCAAACAATACAATGCACAAATTAAAAGAAATATCCTTGTGGAGCCTCATACAATAAATTGGTTTAGCCTGGCTGTCTCCTACAATAACTTTTAAAAAATTCTTAGGAATAAAATCTTTAAAATCTCACGTAGATATTGTAATTTTTTATGGCTACATCAAACTATCTTACAAGAATATGAGTGCTCTAAGTTTAAAGCTAAAGATTACATTATTTCCTTCAACTCCTATTAGAAGACCCCATGTAGCCACTTAGCTAAGTTTATTTAGCATACACTTAAAAAAAAAAGGGATTTATTGGGGAAATATCTCTTTTCCTTTTTAATTTAAGTAATTAAAAAATTATTTTTTTAAGCGAAAGGCAATAAGCCTGTATATATATATATATATATATATATTAATATATAGAAATATATTTTTACAAAATAGGAGTTTAATGGCTCTTGATAGCCAAAAATATCAGCATAATAGCTTATAGTTGACAAAACATTTTGTTTCCCAATCCAATACTGAATAATTACAAGCATTTGCACACTATTCATTCACTACCCAATGGAAAAATTTAACCCCCTATAGACTCAACTGAAAACCCTTTACAATCAAAACCACCATAAACAAAATTTGTTTTATCAGGCACCACCTTATTCCTTCATTTTTACTAATTGTATTTCATTCTTGCTCACATGCATAAATTGCATTAACCCTAGACTATCGTACTCACTGTATGCTACACCTTGCAACACTATTTGATCGAAAGGAGTAACATTTTGGTCTTGCCAATATTGTTCTCTCTCCCTGATACATCTTGTAGCCTCAACCACCACCGTCGACCACCACCTTGTAGCAATTATTAAATTATAATCTTTTTTGTATTATTAAATTTTAAAAATAAAATTTAAAAGAAAATGAAAAATGGTAGGAAGACAAAATGTGTAGCCACATGGTAAATTTGTTAAATAATGGTTAAAGTTAATGGCTGCATAAATTCAATCCCCCTCTTTGTCTACATCTAAACTTTTATTCCTAAACTATAATTTCTCAACTATTTTGAAAAAAAAAATCAAATTATAAATTATGTTAATTAAAATAAGACCACTCGAACCTTAAAAAATTAAGCCATAAAAAGCCACATGGGACAATCCTATTGAAGACCTTTTGCAAGGTTAAACTGCATGATGAAAAAAGGAGCAATGACCACCTCCTCGGTATCCTTTGTTTAAAATAAATTTATTGCCAAATGACAATTGCATATCAGTTCAAATCTTTTGTTAATTTTCTTTGTGATAGTTCTCATTGATATTGAAGAAATGCAGTTGAAGACTAGAAAAATTAATGTATATAGGACTATTTTACCAACAAGATGTTCCTAAATCCCTTCCATTGGATGATAAGGATAATTTTCTAATGCGAAAGCTTTACATCTTTTATTTATGGAAAATTTCATGAAATTTTTGAAAATTGATGTAACATTGCAAAAAATTTAATACAATATGGGATCATTTTAAATGCAAGATATTCTTAAATTTTCTCAGGAGCAGGTCTACTAAATAAATGTGGAAAGGTCCCTATATAGTAACTAGGTTAATTCTCCAGAAATTGGAGCTAAAGCTTATACTTTTCTTGCATGCTCATTTTTTCTTCATTTGATAATCCCCTTCTAATTTAGAGAGACTATTCCATGGTTAATCCATCTTCTATTTCAAAATTTCTCACACATGTTTCATAGGAATAGAACTTGGGTAACCTGGATAATTCACACAAGGTAACCCATCTCACATTGCACTGCATTTTCATGTTCTTCATGAGAATCAAAATAGGGCCTAGGGAATTGGGCCTATGAAGACTTTCAGAAAGTGAAACCCACCTTACCACTAAACTACATTGCTCAAATTCTTACAACCTCAGAAGATACCTCTATACTAGGAAAAATAAACTGCATTATATGGTATAAAAGAGAACAATGAAAAACAAGACCTCAGATGCATTTGACAAAAAGTCTTCCCACGTAATTCTTGCAACAGACTCTTCATTTTCATTTTTTTTGAGAGATACTTCTCTTAAAGGAAATACTTGATGAATTTGAATAACATCTCTTTTGGAAAATTCTTCCTCTTCGTCACTATCTTTATATCCCACAAGATTTTCCTACCATGAAAGAAATATAAATATATAATCACATTCATATTTATAAAAAAATTGTGGGAAACAAAATATTACACCTAAAAAACCAGAAATGGACATATACATTGCAACAAATACCACAAGCACCACCATAATAAATGCATACCACTTTCATTGTAAAATTAGTAGCAAACTTAAAGAAAATCCTACACTTAAAGAGGGTGAAAAGCACAAAAATGATTGATAATTTCTTGTTCCACAAGATGAGCTCTTCATATGCTCGGTCACCTCAATGATATGAGCTTTGTGTCCTCCAAGCTTTATGAATTTAATTAGAAAGGCCACCATTTTGTAGGGCCTAGTTATAGTATGTACTTTGCAAAACTGTGGTTTTATGGAGGGTGTTTGTTAGATCTTTTTGGTTAATCTATTAAATAAAAAGTGAAGTTGCATTTATATATATATTTTTAAAATATGATGGTCATATAATTATATTTATGTATTTTTTTTTAAATATAATCAAATTAATCTACTAAATAAAAAGTGAGGTTGTATTCATATTTTTTAAATTTTCATTTCACTAGAGAATATAATTTTTTTTTGAAAGAGTGTTAAAATATCTATATTTATTTTTTTATTATATTTTCTTTCTTAAAATAATCTAACTTTTAACATTCAAAAGACAACTTTAAATAAATAAATATTCAAGGAAATTCTTGAAAGACTGTTAAATATATATATATATTTATTTTTTATTATTTTTTTTCTTAAAATAATCTATTTTTTAACACTTGAAAGAAAATTTTAAATAAATAAATATTATAAATAATGAATGACACATATTCATCACACTCGTGATGTTTATGTGAGATTTTCCAAGCTCATTATATCCATTGACGATGTACAAATTTGGAGAAGGCATGCAAGACGATCATTCAAATCATGACCATTCACTTCTTTTCAATGAATTTCTAAGAGAACAAGTTTAAAGGTTGGTATTTGTTTGACTTGGAAGGGGTAGAGACTTCGTAGTTCTTTGTTGTCTTTTACTAGGTGGACACAGAGGGAGACCCCTGCTTGTTTTCTCCCATTCCCAATGACTACACAAAATCATTGACAATGGCACATTGTGTGGAAGTTGGATTGTTGTACCAAATGAGATGCAGATTGAGAATATAGATAGAGGATCACTCATCAATACAATAGAGAAAACCAACAAATGTACATATGCAAACATTCACTTTCCACATGTAAAGATAGGGAATCACCCACCAACATAAAAGAGAACCAACATTTAAGTGGAAGCAGAACTCAGAATCCAGTCTGAATAATGAGAAACAACACAAAATACTGAGTCGCAAGTAAACTATTTGTTCCTTCATTAATATAATTTTAAGTATAAATTATCAAGCATTTTACATTAACTAATTACCATACAAGTTAGGGGAATCAAACATCCCTGAATCACAATAGCATGTTGATGCACAAATTTTTGTGAAGGGCATCCATTGTTGCTTGAAGGTTTACATGAACTTGTCCACATGTATCATTTGTCTATAGATAAACCTCTCTTCACTCACTCAACTTCTTGACCCTTCAAGCACCTACAGTATCACCTGTGAGCACAACTACTTTGATTCCAAATATCTAAGATTAGTAAAAAACAAAAAACAAAAAAAACATAATCAATGAAAACAAAAAAAATAATGACAAACGTGGATCACCTAGTTGGTAATTGGTCTGGATAAATCCCAAGCGTTAGATTAAAATAAAGAGGAAAATTGCAAAATCATAGGCAAAATTAACTTCATCTTTACCATAGTTCTTGCAGAATGCATCACCAACAGATATGACCACATAAATGAAAATTTGAAAAGAAATAAATAGTGAAACGTTTGATAGAATGCCTCAAACAAATGTTGCCTCATGACATGTCATAATTGCATGATATGAATTTGTTAAAAATGTTCTACAAACATCAAATAAAATGAAAATGGCAGGTGTAAAGTTAGATCTCAAAATTTTTACCAACATACTACCCATGTGTGCAAAAATGGGAGCTTTGGATCAGTGTATGGACATTTTCGAATAAAAAAGTTTATTTTTTATAATTGGAGTCCTTGTTCCCTTTTCTTACTTTTTGCCAGCTTATGTTTGCTTATTTTTTATCCTCAACATTGTTATTTCTTTGCATGTGTAGCTTTAGACTTTTTTTAATAGTTTTAGCAAAATTAATATATTTTTATTTGTTAGTACTTGTGTAACCAGTTAAAAACTAGAATTTTATGTTCTTCAAATATAATTAATTTTTTTAAAGTGAACATGTTAAATACTTAACTATTGCAATCAGTTTTTTAACTCATTTTGTTAATTAGTTATTAATAAGTTGGTTTTGAACCAATTAAAAACTAGAATTTTATGTTCTTCAAATATAATTTAATTCTTTTTAAAGTGAACATGTTAAATACTTAACTCTAAAAATTGTAAAAAAATATTTTTCTTGAACATAATTGGCTAAGAAGTTTGGGGTGTTATGGGAAAATTTGTAGGGAAAGCAAGTAAACTATTTTTTTAGAATGATTTTTCATTTTTTTTGGCCATTTCATTACATCTTTCTAAAATAAATAAATGTTACTTATTTTTACTTTTTTTTAAGAATGATTTTTAATGTATATAATTATCATTATTTTATTAAAGAAAATCTCACAAAAATTAATTAATTATTTTATAGAGATTTAATTCAAACTATTAAAATAATAAAGTAAAAATTAAATTAAAGATAATTTAGATATTTGATTTCACACAATTAAAATTAAAATTAAAATTAAAATTAAAATTAAATATCAAACTATTTAACATGGTAACTTTTTTTATTTTCAAAATTTTATTTAACTTCAAAACATAGATAAATACAAATAAGAATTAAATTAAAATAACTAGAATTGTTGAAATTATTAATTAAATTATAATTCTAATCCTATTATAATTAAAATTAGGATTAAAATTAAGAATAATATGTAAAAATTATGGTTAAAACTATTCAAAAATTAAAATAAATTAAAAATAAAATATTACTAATAAAAATCACTAAAATATGATTAATAATATAATGATTCAAAATTTTATTCATATAATATCTTTATTCCAAATCTTATTCCCAATATTAATTATATTTTTTTTTTGTAATCTCACTCTACAATTCTTTATTGTTAGGGTTAGGGTTACAACCATAGTTATGGATAGTGTTAAGACCATAGTTAGGGTTAGAGATAGGTCTAAGATTAAGATAATGATTTAGAATTTATTGTTAAGGTTAGGATTAGGGTTAGAGTTAGGGTTTTGGATTAGGTTATGCAAAGAATTAATTAACAATACTAAAACACTATAATTAACAAAACTTATATTTATTTTTATTCACATTAATAAAACTTACATTTATTTTTTTCAAATCTAAAAAACAATAATTACAATACTATAAAGGAAAGTACTAACCACTACATGCACTTGTTATACATTACATTTTATATAATGTAAATTTATTTAAAAAAAATAAAAATTATATTTATTAAGTTGTGTATATTTATTTATATTTAATTTTTGAATATATATTGATTTAATAATTAATATCACAATTATATTTATTATTTGATTTAATCTATATTTATTAAATTATGATATTATTTTAACTTAATCTATAATTATTTAGTTATTATATTTTATTTACTATATATTCATTATATTTTATAATCAACATCTATATAATTATATATTTATTTTAAACTAATTAGTATTATAATTATAATTATAATTTTATATTATATAATATATGATTTAATTTAATGTAATATATATTAAATTAGGATATTATTTTTAATTAATCTATACAAAGTTAGAAGAATTAATTAGAGAGGGGGTTAGTCATATAACAACTAATATAATTATAACATGAATTTAATTTATAAAATAGATACATAATTAAATTATATATATATATATATATTAAAATTTTATATTTCTTACCTAAGTTGGTCACTAGTGAAAGGTGTACAAATTAAATTAACATAACCATGTCAATTCTCATTTTTTTTTAACTAGCATATATATCTTTAATAAATCTAGATATAAAATACATTAAAAGATATCTTTGAACATTCATTTTAGTATGTGATTATCAATTGACAAAAGTCATTAGAAGGATGTGAGGTCATATGGAATTTAGCAAGAATTGACTTCAAAGGATATCAACATTCAAGAACACATAATCAAAATAGTATTTGCACGATCATAAGGTTATATTTGATGTTGAACCAAAGCAAGTATGGGTAATAGGAAAACAACAACATGGTGTAATTGAAGACTCCCAAAGGTGAGAAACAAGTGCAAACAAGAGAAGTGAGCAAGAAGATACACTAGGTCAATCTACCTCTCTCTCTCTCTATATATATATATTTCATCTCTACTTATCCCTCTCTCCTCTCTCACTCCTCTCCATATCCTTCTCCTTCTTCATATCCATCCCCATCTCCATCTCTATCTTTATATTCCTCTATCTCTATCTCCTTACACCTCTCTCTCTTTCTCTCGCTTTCCCCCTCTATCTCTCCTCTTTCATTACTACAAATGTAGAATGAGCCTATTGGTAATGGAGAAAAAAAATTCCTAATTGACCTACCACACCCCTTTTATGTACCCATTGAATGCCAAGGTATGATTGATATCTCTCTATCTCTCCAAGTTCTATCCCTATATCTCCCTCTTTATATCCCTATCTCTCTCTCCCTCTCTCTATATCTCTCTAATTATCCTCTCCTCTTTGTTTCTCTCCCTCCCTCTCTATCTATTTATATAGATCTATCTCTCTCCATATCTCTCTGTCTCACCCATACACACACACACACACACTCCTTGTTTCTCCCTCTCCCTCTCTATCTTTATCTCTCTATATTCCCCCTCTCTATCTCTCCCTATACCCTCTCTATCACTTGTCTTTATCACCTTCTTTATCTCTCTTTCTTTTCCACTCTATCTCTATCTCCCTATCTATCCCTCCCATCTCTATCTACATCTCATTGTCTCTACAAGTCTCTCTATACCTCTCCCTCTCTCTTTACCTCTCCCTTTCTATATATATTGAGCTATCTATCCCTCTCTTACCCCTCTTGTCTCTCTCCCTCTATACCTATCTCTTTCCATCTCCCCCTCTTCTCTCTCTCCCTCCTCTACCTATCTCTGTCCCTTTCTCTCCCTCCCTCTCTCCATCTCCCCCTATCTTTATCTCTCCCCATATTTCCCTCCCTTTCTCCCTCCCTATCCCCCTATCTATCTCTCTATCTCTAGACCTATCTCTCCACTTCTCTTTCCACATCTCTATATCTCTCTCTTTCTATTCTCATATATATCTATCTCTCCTTTATCTCTCCCTCTCCCTATCTCCTCCTATTTCTCTCTCCTTCTCTATCTCTCCCTCTCTCCATCTTTGTTTGTCTCTCTCTACTTCTTTGTGTTTTTTTATCTCTCTGTCTTTATCTCCCTTTCCCCCTCTCTATATCTTCTTATATTTCTATCTCCCTATAACTCTATCTCACAATTTGTATCTCTCCCTACCTCTCCCTCTCTCTCTTCCTCTATATCTCTCTTTCTCTTCCTCTCTCTATCCTCCTCTCTATCTCCATCTCTCTATATTTATCTCTCCTTATACCTCTCTTTGTCTCTATTTCTCTCCCTTTATCCTCATCTCTATCTCTATCCTCCTCTCTACCCCTCTATCTCTAGGCATGTATCCATCTCTTTATCCATCAACATCTCTCTCCCTCTCCCTTTTCCTAAACCTCTATATCTATATATTTATGCCTCTCTACCTCTCCATATTTCTTCTTCCATCTCTCCCTATATCTCTATCTTGTTATCTCTCCACCTCTCTCCACCTCTCTCTCTCTCTATATATAAAATACTTATCTTTCTATCTATCCCTCTCTCATTCTCTCCCTCTCTATGTATTTGTCTCTTTCATCTCTATCTCTCTTCATCTCTCCCTCACCTTCTCTCCATATCCCTCCTCCAATTTCATCTCCATCTCCATCTATATCTTCCTCTCTACCTCTATCTTCTTACCTCTCTCTCTTTCTCTTCCTCTCTCTATCTATCCCTCTCTCCCTATTGTAAACATAGCATGAGCTTGTTGGAAATGGAGACTAATTATCTTCCTAATTCAAAGGTTTTGTTTAAGTTGTGTTTGTATCCTTGTAAGTGGATACATAATCGATTTGAAGCTTTCAATTCTCCATTGAGACCTTTGTTGCAAAAGCAACATCATTTGCTAAATGGCCTACCAATTGATCTCGTGTACTACACAAATTTATGCAAAAAATAGACTAGAATTTCCTTAATCAACCTTCCACACCTCTTCAAGGTAACCATTGCACACTAGGTGTGATTGCTAGTGTTATGCGGCATGTTGTCTTTATTGTATAAACTACCTGCAACATAAAATAATTAACAATTACATATTAAATATTTTTTTATTAAGGGTAAAGAAGGTTTTGAAGGGATCCAAAACCCTTTATGAGCAGGTTTTGATGGGACCCGAAACCCAATCCACATGAAATGTTTCCAAAGATAATACAAAGACAAACATCAACCAACGTACAACAAAAAAATTGTACAAAAAAGGCATATTCAAAGCTAGGAAAAACAACAAGCACTAGCCAAAAGCTAGATCAAAACATTAAAAGTACTTCCTAGATTAAAGATACTAGATAGTATCACCAACACTAATCTCTATAACCACCTCTATAGGAGAAAGAAGATCCAAAAATTAAAAAAAATGGCAATAGTAGCTCCCAAACAACAAAGCCAATAAAACAAGATGAGAATCCCCGGTCCCATCACTGGGAAAATAATAGCTCTCCTTAATTATCCACCTAAATAAGAGAAAAGGATTCACTTGATGCAACACCATGACCCCATCAACATTCAATGTTGTTTGAGACAACCAACCCTCGACAAACAAGTCACTCAAAAAACCAATTTTTGAGCCAAAAAAATAGCAGTGTAATGCCCTCCACGCAGAGTATCGTTGTTGATGATACCTAAGTATGTGCCTTGTTTAATTACCTCGTTTAGATAGTAACCATCAAATTAAAGTCATGAAGATAATTTAATAGAAGTCTTTTATGATGGATGAATAAATTAAATAAATAATGTTAAAGTGATTGTTTGATTTTAATAAATTAAATTTTATAATAAATTATTTTAAAATTAATGTTATAATAAAGTGAAATTTTGAGGTAAGAAAATAGAATAATAAGGTGATTTTTAAATAAAAAGTATTTGAAAATTAAACATTAAAAATATTTATTAATAAATTATAGTTGAAATAAATTAAAATGGTAAAATAGGAAATAAATTATTGAATTAGAAAGCTACGATTATTAAATAGCTACAAATAGAAAGAAATTGAAGTGGCAATAATTAAGTCAGCTTTATTCTAAATTGTGGCATGGCAGCACCCAATGCATGCAGCTACAAGATTTAATTAATTGGCTAAAAAGAAGAAAATAAAACAGAGAATCTTCTGGGATTACAGATTTTTTTTAAAATAAATGCCCTTTTGGTGGTTTGGGAGAGGAATCATGAGAGTTTTGGGGGTTTGGGGGGATTCCCGTGAAAATTTCCAAGAGGGGTTTTGGAAAAAGCTGGGAAAATTGGGGGGTTTTGCAAAGGTGGGGGTTTTAGAAGAGTTGGAGGCTGTAAGCGAAAGTTTGAGGAGAAATGTGAATCGCATCCGAAAATTCAAAGCCGATAAATCTTTTAGCTATTTGGTTACTCCAGGTTCCATTATCAACCTTTAATTTTAATGCTGAGATAGAAATGAATAATGCAGTTGTGTTGTCTAAAACAAAACGTATGTTTGAATATGAGTTGTGTTTATTTCATAAGCTTAATACTATCTTGTGGTTATACCGCCGCTATCTCTTAACAAATATATTAACTTAGATACCTGCTGGTTTTATTTCATGCATGCTTAGAATATTCTATGCAGAATAACAGTTTCAGGCTGGGATCTGTTAGGCGACTGGGATAGGTGTGTAAGCAATTAAATGTTTGTCTTATACTGCAGATTTAAAAAAGAAGAAGAGAAGATTCATCGATTCCCTTTACAGTGCCATTGGTAGATAGTCTCCATTCAAGTTTCTGCGTCGCTCTGTATCATCCAACTCTTTTAAATGGACCTTCATTCTTATACCGCGACTGTATTTCTTTTGTCATCACAAAGATCTTTTGTTCTAGCAAGGTATACTGTGATTGAATCCATTGCTTTGTTTTGGCTGAACACATAAATATCTCCTTTCAAACCAGGTCGCCATCTTGTACCTGTTGATTCTTCTCTCTGCCCACTTTAAAATTTAAGAGAAGATCGCTACCTTATCTCTCTCCTGGCGCTGACCCTGCCTAAATAATGGAATGGTTATGTGTCATTTTAGCTTCTGCGTATTTTAGTTTCTTTAGCCTTCGATTTACCCACCCCTCTATCCATTGAATAGCTGACTCTGTAGTTTGTCTAAGATCACCCTGTTCAACCGCTATAAGCATTTAGACTGTCATCAGTGATATGCCTATATTTATCAATGGATAACCACTATATTAAATCTGAAATTTTGATGGCAGTGAGACATTTTGCAATCTATCTTTGAATCTTTTTATTTCTGCACTTGCTGCGGATAAAGAGATTCACCAATCAACATTGGTGCATAGAAAAAAAATAAAAATAAAAAATAAAAAAAAATCCCATCGACAATATCCTGTGCTAGAGCTTCCCTCTCTCTCTCCATCTTGCTCTTTAACAGCTCCATGTCCCTTCATGACTCAAACACCATTTGTTCAAGGTAGTCTACACCACTTATATATGTATATATCGACCACACAAGTGCGCACTCAAAATTGCAGATATTATATATATATATATCCTATAAATATAGATATGCTTCTAAACGCACACAGACACGCTCACTCATGTTCCAAGACGTTCCATTGAATAGGTCAAAATAAATGGGAAATAACAAGATCATACAAACGTCTACATGACAAAGCATAAATATGTTTATATAGGTATAACATTGTACGTATAACTTTTATGTAAATGATTAATAGTAGCATGGTGTAAATATAAATATAGAAATTAAGTCCTTAAAGTCTTTTAAAGGAAAGCAAAGTCAACGTGGAAATCCTTAATTTAAGACATCCCTTAAATAAATAAATTAAAGGGAGTATATTTCTCATGTTTTTACTTTAAGGAATCTTTTAAACTAAATAGGATCCCCTTAGATTAACTCCTTTCTAGGGAAAAGTAAATAATATGCTAAGTAGGTAGGAATAGTATAAATAATTGTATATGTTTCCTTTTAAGCTTTCAATTCTTTTAAATTACTTTTAGGATAAATTACTTTTAGGGTAAATTAAATATGTAAAATCTGCTTTTGGTTACTATAGAAAAACAATTGTTTAGAATTGAATAACTTGTGATATAAAGAATGGAGGTTTGGCTGATTAAATTATTTATTGAGTCCAATAAATATATGTACTTTGTCTATGCTTTTATGCAGTTGGGTATTATGAACATCTTGTGAGTAAATATTTAAGTAAAATATAAATATAAAGAAATATATAAGTTCAGATATGTGATGTCTTTATGCTTGTGGTCTTGTTACCTTATATAATTGTAAATTAATTAATAACTAGAAGAACATTAAGTATTAAGAAAGATGTAATGAATCTAGATTTAATAAAGATTTGTATTTCACGAAAAGTGGAATGTTGGCGTCTTTGGTCTATTATGTACTCATTGAGTGATTTGTTTAAGTTTTGAAGGATCATGAATGAAGAATTGTTTGGGATTGTTTTGGGTATATTGTAAAATCTTCGTGTAAGTGAACATTAGGGTATCATCCAAAGGCTAAGGTGAAATGTTGTCTTGATGGAGAATTTGAATCATTTTGATATTTGGAAGAGCTATATTGTTTTAAGATGGTTGTTAGTCTTGCACAGTGTGATTATCATTGTATTTGGTACTTTGTTATCTATGAGTGGGAAGGAATTATGCCTCACCATGTGACTTTGATTTGAGTTTTGTGATTGTGCATGTGGCTTTGCACTTGAATTATTTGGTTTCCTAGTTGTCAGTAGGGGAGTGGCTCTTAGTAGGGGTCCGGCACACAAAGGGGTGCCAGGGTAACTCACTAAGAGTATAATCAAGTGATAAGCTAACTACTTAATTAAGGGGAATTGGGTAGATAAAACACTAATCAAGATAAGATAATGCCTCGCTTATGGCTCAAGTGCTTGTATAGGCTTGAGATGAGTCGAGAAGGCCTGGAATGGAAAGACTAACTGCCTGGTCCGTTTGGAAGGTAAGTTGGTCCCGCATAATTTGTATGGGGGTCCGGCGGCTGGTAGAGGCAGCCAGGGTAACCCAGGATGGGGATCCGGTAGACTAGGAAGGTTACACCAGGGTAACCCATAGCAATTATGCAATGACACTCACTCCTACGACAACTTTGTACTCCCTTGGTTCTTTACATCCCCTTAATTGATTGTGTGCCTCTGGAAGTGTTTTGTCTATTATTGTTGTTGTTCCATGATTGTTCAACATTGTCATGTCAACCATATGTTGTCTTGTACCATTGTCCTTTTGTGGTTCAATATCGTTGATTTTGTTCTACTGGTTCATGTTTGTCATGTTAGCCTTGTGCATGGTTGTTAGTGATGGTGGGAACCTTTGCTATCTCCTAGCACAGGGGGTGGGCCTTCGGGTTCTGCGTGGTTGGGTGGAACGTGTTTCGATCTCCATTGGGTTCCCTTCTCCTGCACATGTCGTGATGACTTCTCTTGATCTGTGGACTTCAGCATTGTACCAACCCTTGGGATTTTTTATACTTGTATTTATATTGTACCACATTGATGTATCATGTTTCATGTTTGGTGTTCACACCTCACTGGAAATTGGGGAGATAACTTTATTTAGAATGTAAATGTATTGATGTATCTAATGAAGAACAATGTTATGTATTGGACTAGAGCTAGTTGGCATTGTATTTGTAATTAAATGATTTGAATCAATTTAATTCCATGTAAACATGTTATGGTTGTACTTTATTGTTGATTCAAATAAATGGAATATTTTGATGCAATTTTCATAATGATGTTAGTACTTGATTATTGTAATGTTTCTTAAAGGTTACATGTTAATTTTTAGATGCGTGAAAAGTAATGTTGTCGCAGACCCTAGAGGACTTAGACTAGAGAACTTAATATTAATGCTAATTGCATACAAGTGAATGTTGTACTTTTCAAAAAAAAAAAAAATTCCACCTTAGGTTGTTAGCATGTGTCCTCGTACGTGGCAGGGCATTACGAGCAATCTTAGTGAAGTAGGTCAACCACATCACCTCTCTTGACTCCCCACCTATATAGGATAAGAAAACAAAAAACAAATCAAAGGGAAATAAGAGTCCCTTTCTACTAAATCCACACCTCACCAACAAACTCGAGCTCCACCTCAATGGGAGCTACAATAGAGAAAACCAACAAGATGATAGAAAGCCTCCCAACACTCCCACAAAATAAATATCCACCTTGATAGGAGAACCACATTGTGAAGGAAGCAAGAGGGAAAATAAACCAACAAAAGGGATAGAATCGACTCCCTTAAACTCCGTGAGAATCTATGTTTTCATGAAAGGAATTGAGAATAGCCTAGCCATTAGCAAAAGATCATAAACAGGGGCAGCCTCCACTCCCTTGTTCATCATCAGTAAGAATCTAACATCCTTCCAGAGCCAACCCCAAAGGTAGAATACCTTTTTTATCATAAAAATATCTAACCTCATCAACAACATAGACATTGTAGTCCACATAGGGTTCAAACTAGCTTCCTTAAGGAACACAAGCATCTGGGTCTTCAAAATAAACTTAAGCAAGCAATAGTCAACAACCCAAGAAAAGCTCTCAACCATCAAAGGAAAGCTAAGGAGCACCAAAAAATCCCCGCAAACCAAATTATAAAATGGTTAGGGAGCAACAAAAACCAAAAACATAACAGAGTAACCCTCATCTCAAGCCTAGAAAATCAGTAAGCCACCAAACCTAGCAAAAAAACCTACACCCCCAAGGCTAGGTCAAAAGAAACAAACACAAACACCACAAAAGCTCCCTCCACCATGCCTTATAAAATTCTAAATCAATCCAACACAAAAAAATCAGATTCCACACTGAGAGGGAAGAAAAGGAGAACGCTAGCACAAAAGTTGTTAGGATGAACAAAACTGCACCCACTAGAGTAGTGTTGGCCAGGTAATCCGAAAGATCTCCAAGCACAACAAAAGGGAAAAATCTCCAAGCTGTAGCCCCATAAATCAAAAATCCCTTGTGGTCCGCAACACACCACAAAGCTATCTACCAAAATAATGATTAGAGCTAAATAAAGGTCATCGAAACACCAAAAAAATGTAAAACCACCTTCAAACCTAAGGTAGATCTACACAGCCACACACAACAAGAGAAAAAAAAACTTAGAATCGCCATCCTCTTCATCCGCATCTTTAGAAACAACTTCCCCCTCACTCTTGCCTCCTTCAAAATTTGAACTCACTCCTGTTCTCACACTCCCACCCATTGCTCCCCAATTGACATGCCCACATATATGATTTGTTATATTTAATGTTTAGTGGCATGTTGCCTTCTTTATTTATTAATATTGTCATAAGAAGAAAAATGACTTCAATTGTATTTAAATTAATAATTTCTTTATTTTACCTTTTTTAAGAAGACAAATATGTGTTTTTTAAGAGTTTATTTTATGCTATGCTATGTAAACATTGCAATTAGTACTTCACGTATGTGGGAATCATTAATTTACATTGATATTCACGATATTAAAAATTGAATATTGTTTTTTCTTTAAAGAAATTGTCAAATCATTTTTTTTGGAAGTATCTTAGACTCCCTGCTATTTTTTAAGCTTTTTCACTTGATTTTATTTCAGCCTCAATTCTCATTTTAAATTTTATGGCATGTTTTCTTAACTTCATTGAAAAGAAGTGCAATATCAAATTTATACATTGTTTACTAATAATTAGTATATTTTTGAGATACAAATCATGTTTTAATAGAAATGGATGTCAAATATTTGCAATCATAATTCTATTTAAATGTGTATTCATAGTTAAAAGATTAAAATCATTTTAAAGTGAAACAAGTTTTTTTTGCTTGTGCTAGAGTTTTTTTTTGTTTTCTTTCATGGATTTGTTGATCACCTATACGGCACCCTTTTTCCATTGTAGAATTATGCCTCTTGGTGTAAGGGTTTATTGATCACTTATATGCCATCTTGCTACCATTGTAGAGCTATGCCTCTAGACATAATTAAATTAAGTTAATAAAAACTAAATTAAATATTTTAAGGTTTACAGTAATTTTTTAAAATTATTTTATAATTAATTTGTTTGTATTTTTGAAAAAATAATATAAAGATAAATATTGAGATAAAGATAAATTATTTTATCCCCTTTGGGCGATATTTCTAGAGAATCATCGTAATACTTCACCTCTTTCTTTTAGGGGGACTCCCCAGATGTGTTGGAAGATGAAAATCATGTCTTGTCTTGTATCCCTTGGTTTTTGTGGAAATGAATGAGCACCTCTTGGGCTATATTTCCCTAGAGGAATTCGAGGCTACCTTCTTTTAGATGAAGAAGGGGAAAGCCCTCGGTCTTGACGAATTCTTGATTGAATTCTTTTAGAAATTTTAGGATATTATAAATTTGGATTTATTAGAGGTGGTTTGGGAATCTTAAAGGAAAAAGCAGATACCGAGGGCTATAAATTCTACTTTCCTTGCTCTCATCCCTAAATGCGAAGGGGCGGATAGGCTGAGTCTATTTCAACCCATTAAGCTCTTTACAATGTCGTCTATAAATGTTTTTCCAAGTTGATTTCTAAGAGGCTAAAGTGGTGGATAAGTAGGATTATTTCTAAGGAACAAGGGGTTATGTGGTGGATAGGTAGATCTTGGATGGTGCAGTCATTTCCTTTGAAACTATTCATTCCATGGCGACCTCTAAAGAAAAATCTATGTTCATCAAGTTGGATATGGCAAAGGTTTTTGAAAGAGTTAAGTGGTCCTTTTTGTGTAAAGTGCTTATTGCTTTTGGTTTTGTTGAGTGGGTTATGAGTTGTGTTTTGACGACTTCTTATTTTTAGTTTTGATTAATGGGGAGCCATCTTCCTTATTTGGGGCCTCTAGAGGTCTTCAACAAGGGGATACCCTTTCTCCATACTTATTCATTCTTTTGGCTGAAGGGTTGGGGAGAGTTATTAAAAGAAATGTGGAGCAAGGTATTATCCAAGTTTGGGCTTCCAGGGGTAAAGGTTTACCTCCTCAATCTCACCTACATTTTGTTGATGATACAAATTTGATGGGCATGGCCAAGGTCAGAGAGGCCACCAATTTGTGCAAGGCTTTAGAAATTTATCTTGCTACTTCTAGGCAAATGATTAATGGTGGTAAGTCTTCTATTTTTTCTTTAACAATTCAAGGCCCATTCAATGGAGAATTACTCATATTTTGAGGTTCTAGATTGGTTCTTTTCCTTTGACCTATCTTTGTTGGTACCCTTCCTCGAGGCACTTGGAAAAATATCTTAGACAAGTTTTGTGCGAAGGTGAACCATTGGACTCAGGTGGATTTTTTTTGTTGGCCAAGTTCAACTTCTTAAGTTGGTGGTGCAGGCTCTTGGCAATTACAGGTCAATGCTCTAGGTGGCTCCCCTTGGTTTTATTAAGAACTTGGATTCTTTGGCCACACAATTTTTATGGGTTGGCATTTTTTCATCTTCTAAGTGGAGCCTTGTGAAGTGGGATATTGTGTGAAGTTTGAAGCAATTTGGTGGTCTTGGGTTGCGACATTCTACTTTGACTGGTGTGGCAATGTCTACCAAGCTTTATTGGAGATGGTGTTTGGAATAGGATCATGCCTGGGTAAGGATTATTTCCCACAAATATCTCTATGAGATACCAAAGGAGGAGGTTCCTCGGTATCCACTTGTAGGGAAAGGTTCTATGATTTGGGAAATGCTTAAAAGGGTGCTAAGCTAATCAAAGAGGGCTTGGTTTGGATACGCAATAAGGGATCTGAGGCTCTCTTTTGGTTTAACTCTTGGGATGGGTTTTCCCCTATCATGAGCAAGTATCCTAATTTGCAGAATCTTTGTTAGTGCTTCTTGGAAGTTGGTTGGTCTTAGGTGGCTGATTTTAAGAATTTTTACCTCTGTGGACATGTGGAGGTGTTTAGATGGAAGATACCTAGTGAGTATCCTATGGCTGGATTGGAGGAAGACTATGTTGAGCTTCAAAATATTTTGGAAATTAGACAATGTAGCTCTCTTAAGGATAGAGATATCTTGGCTTGGAGTTTGAATCCTAAGGGGATCTTCTTGGTTGCTAGTGGTTACCAAGAGCTAGTTGCCTGGAAGTATGGTGGGATGGAAGTTCCTTGGTGGAAAAATGTTTGGAATAAGTTCTCCTAGCCCAAGTCTAATTTTTTCTTGTGGAGCTTATCTTGGAACAAATGTTTGAATTGGGAAAATCTTCGAAAGCTGGGATTCTAGGGCCCATCTGTTTGTGTTTTATGTGGGTGCAACGAGGAGGATCCATCTCACTTGTTCTTTCGTTGTCCCTTTTCTATGCTTATCTAGCATTTTTGGTGGGGTATTTGGAAACATCCTTGTGTTCATGCTTCTTCTCTAGTGGAATTTTGTAGTAGCTTGGGGAGACCTCCTACTAAAGCTTCTTTCCTCTAGATTGTGTGGTGCATTGGCCCTACTTTTATCCTTTGGCAGATCTAGTTGGAAAGGAATTGTAGGATTTTTCATGGGAGCAAGCTTTTGATTCAACAGGTTTGGTAGAGAATTGTTTGTATGATTTAGGAAATCGTGGAAGCTAAATGTGAAGTGATCTTTCCTTTGGAAAGGAGTGATGAGGAGATTGTGAATAGTCTGGGTTTGCATGACTTGGCCTTCGACTCCTTTTATGTTTGTCGCAGTAGGCATACTGAAAAGAAGGTTCAGTGGGTTGGGAGTTGGTCTCCTTCTCCTCTGGGTGTTTTGAAGATCAACACTAATGGTTCTTCTAGGGGAGATAGCTCTGGATCCATTATCTTCCTATTCTCCATTCATAAAGAGCAACAAACCAACAATATTATGGAGAGGTTGGTGATTCTTTGGGATATTGAGCATGGCTATGCACTTGGTTGGTGTAAGATTATCTATGAATCAAACTCTCAAATCATTGTCAATTTGTTGAATGAGCAAAGTTTTGAGGTTAATTGGAAACTTGCTTTGATTTTTCAACATATTTTGTAGTTGTGTTCCATGTTAGAGGTGGCGTCCTTTACTTCCTTGGGAATGGAATAGGGTTGCTGATTGTCTGGCCAAATGGGATTTAGAGCATGCTAGTGATTGAAGATTGAGGGATGGGAACACTTATCCCTAGATTATTGCCAAGTTTTGGAGAATATTATCTTGGAGGATATGACTGGTTGATATTGTTGGCGGTTGGTTGTGTGAATATGTTGGGTCTTGGTTGGGTATGTGTTGGTTGGGTTATCTTGCTTTCTTTTGGGAGTCTTTGTAGACCCTAATTTCTTTGTACTAGTGATTTCCTGATATCAATAAATTTTTACCCTCTTTATTCAAAAAAAAACTTGTGTCGAATAATTTTTTATTCTATTCATATGTTGAAGGTTGGGTTTCCTACAAACATTTATTTTGTGTAAACCCTATAGTAGTAAATATCCTCTCTACAATAAGATTTTTTTTTTTAGAATGGGTGCATGGCTCAATGTAAGATTTAAAGCTTTACTCTCACTTTCATTGCCATGATTTTTTTATCACAGGAACCGTTTCCTTTTATTTCTAATATCATGAAAGATAATTATATAGCTATGTTTTGGGGAAGGCTTGTACACTCTATTCAAAGAGCATCCCGAGTGAATAGTTAAAAAAAAATAGTGATAAAATCTTTTAACGTGAAACTATGCCCCAAGAGGAAAGAGCAAACATAAAGGAACTAGGCTCTATACCTAGTTTTATTTTTAGGTGCCTTTCCTCCCTACATTGGCATGCCTCACAAGGATTGTTGTGGTGGACACTACCTCCCTCTTTCCTTGCTCCTACTACCACTTCCTTCACCTCACTGATGTCACCTTCCAATTCACCTTGTATTTTTCTTGCAACTATTGCTTATTGGCTAGTAGCTGCACGACAACTAGATCTAGGGTTAGAGGTTGTCACCCCAACTTTCCCTATTAAGAAAATAGCATGTAAAGAGCCTCAAATCCGAGGTAAATAAGCAATTAAATGGTTACAATAAAGCAATAAAATTGCAAGGAAAGTGTTGAATAGCCATAAACCGAGCATAATTAAAAAAAAATTGTCATGACCAAACAAAAACAATGTAGGAGAATAACAACAAAGAAAATAATTTGTGACAAGTTTATATTTCATGTAACAGAAGCTTGCCATTGATGATAGACTAGATGCCTTTCTCATTTTCCTTCTTGATGCCTCCTATAGGTTGGAAAACACCTATCATTGATGCCTTCATATTCTTGTCCTATGCAACCGCCACGAAAGGGGGTAATCATAAAATGATTTAGGGTTTGTATTTTGGATTTGTGTGGTACATAAGTAATGGTGACAATTATTTTATAAGAATATTTATATGTAATGGGTTACATTTTTTAAGATAATTATCATTTCATGAAATCTATTTTTATTCTAATTAAACTTGTACAAATTTATTATTGGACCTTAAATTAGAAATATTTATTCATGAAATTTAATTGATTTAAAAATAATAAATTTACGCAGATTATGCTGAATTTTAGTTTAAGGAATAGTTAGATCAAATTTCCAAATACATGGCTCTTATGGAGTTATTTATTTAATTATTTATTTGAAATGAATACATATTTATTATTATCTTTTAGAAAAGAATAAGATAATTAAATAAAGAGATAAAGCAAAATAATCTATCACTTAACTATTGATACTAGTAATATTGTTGTTTTCAACTAAACCAAGAATAATTAGTCATAGCTTAAATTTGATAAAAATAAATAAAATTATTAAATACCACCTCAATTATTTTTCATACTAAATCTCAACATAAACCATATGAAAATAAAATTAAATAAAATTTAATGCCCTCTTTGGTATATGTGATAATTTGAATTCTTAAAAGTCTCATCAAATAATTGTTTAGCTTAGTTCTAGCTAAATTAGTGAAACTAAAGCAACATGTTCAAAGTTGCGTGTAATGTGAATACATTTATTGAGTTTTGAAAAAAAAAAAGATACTTATATATTTGAGTGACAATATTTAGTGTTAATCTAGGAGCATCAAAATTGGATTAGTTATTATATATTGGTGTGAGGGGAAATTAGTCTAATGGTTTTATGTTTAGGTATATACCCTCAAGTCTTGCTAAAATATATTTTATCTAGTACTCTATATAAATTTTCAATCTAATCATGAAGGTAATAGTTTCTTACCTTTTTTATGCCCTAGAAGTCCTTGTAAAGTATTAATTAAAGTCCAATTAACCACCATTAAATGGGTTTCAAAAAATACCAAACTCCATTAATGGGTTGTTATTTTCTCTTAATAACCAATAATATAACTTGATTTTGATCTTTCATAGAACTTGGTTAAAGTTGAGAATACCATAGATGTAACTCAATGAGTGGTATAATTTATAATATTGTGGAGTTGAATGCATTATGCAACATAACACACTAGTTAGTACATAAGGTAATAAGTTTTGAACCTTTGGAGCAGAGGAGTCAGAATTTGTACTTTCACAATAAAATTTTTAGCAATTAGATTTGCACCTTGTTGAACCTGAAGTTCAACAATCTACTGAAAACATGGGAATGATCCCAAGGTGTGGGTACCTTATATGAGATCAAACCTCTGGAGAAGACCGACTTCCTAACTAGTAATCACCTAAACTACTCTACTATTCTTCCAAGGAAAAGGGGAAAAGAAAAATGCATAAACTAAAAACTAATAATGAAAACAAAGAGGTGATAACCAAACTAAACTAGGACTTGAAGCTTAGATTACATACACTTGCTTACAATGGCTAAATCAGACTTGCACAAATTACTTTTGTATGTTTTTGCATAAGTAATTTATAAAGAGGCCCTAATGCTAAACTCTTAGGAGGAAGGAAACTTCACAAATAAAAGGAAGTTGCATTTTTTGACACAAATTATAACTTGAATCAAAAAAAATTTCTCCAAAAAGGTGCTTAGCATGAGACAAAATTAAAAGGAAATGAACAAGACTTCACAAGTAATTTGATCAATCAATTAGATGCACACAATGAAGCAAAAGAGTAAGAAGGAAAATACCCCAATCACTGATATCCAAGATTTTCATTGATATTCATGTCTAAAAGAGCTACAAAGTATACAAAAATTTGTAAAAGGACTCAAAAGTCACTAAGTACAAACTAGAGCATAATCAGAACTCAGTGTAAATGAGTCAAAAAGTGAATATAAACATCTCCCAAGCAGTTGCACCAAAATAGGAGTTGGAAGCTTCTTTGGTTGTATGCCTCCAAAAGCCAAAAATATAGCTCCTGAATCTCCTCCAAAAAGACTCCAAAGTTTTGAAAAGGTCAAGTTTGACCAAGTCTATCATAAAGGCATGCAAAAACACTCCCTAAATGCTCTCAAATCCTCTAACAAAGTGAGTAAACACCCCTATATTCTCTCCACATGTTTGATAACCTCTCCAAACCTCCCTATATGCTTGCAAAAGCATAAACTCCCAACTTTATGCTATCAATGCATTTACAAGGCATGGTACTCCATTTGCATTTAAAATGGAAAATTGATTAAATGATTTATAACAATATCATTTAATCAAATTCTTTATGATTGAAAGTCAATCTAGAAATAATGGGAAACAAAAAAAAGAGTCTTTAGCTGTAGCCTATCATGGCCTTGTTTTGGCAAAAAATCAAGGAGTTGCTAAACTTTGGTTGGAGGGGGGCTCTCTTAATGTTATAAATAGTCTCTTGAAAAAATTCCCTCCTTCATGGTCTATTGTACATTTTATCAATGATTCAATCTCTATCTTAAATTATTTTGAGGAGATTAATATCTCACATGTTTTCCGTGAAGCTAATAGGTTGGCTGATGGTGTTGCCAACGTGGGAGTGGTGGAGAGAGCCAATTGGGGTTTGTTTGAATCTCTTCCTCTTAATCTTAAATGTATCTCCAATGATGACTAGTTGACTTGTTTTTAAGATTGATGTTATCGGGGAAAGGTTCTTCATTATGTTTTGTAGTCAGGATATGCACGAGGAACCTTTGGCCTATAAGTTTCATTATTATTTCCTTGGTTTCCATATTATGAAGGCCTGACAGCATAGGCAAGGAAGTACCTTGGATGACAAGCCTACACGTATTGTGGGTGTAATTTGTGTTGTTTTGTGGAGAGTCTGGTATATTTCACATTTTCTAAACTCTTTGGTGTCGTTGGGTTCTGCAACTTTTCATGCCACCATGGGAGGAGACTGCTGTAGAATTGAACTGAGCTCTTGCGAGTAATTTCAAAATAATCTTGTGTGGGAGCATTTGGAACTGGGTGGGGTTACACAGTACATGCAGAGAATTCAAGGTCTGGACCCTCATGCTACAAATTTTTTTGTGAAAGGTTGGAATGGGAGGACTCTGCGTTATAAGGGTGTGGAGTTTAAAATTGATGAGGAGTTTATAGTGGAGGCCACTGGTCTTGTAGTTTCTGGGAGGAAATTCTATAGAGATAGGGGTGCTGTCAAGAAGGCTTTTGCAATTTTTTTCAAATTCGATGAGAAGAAGAAGCTTTGGGAAATTGGGAGTGGTGGCTACACTCGTAAGTCTTTGAAGCCATTATGGAGGGACCTTGTGTTGGCCATAATGCACTATTTTATGCTTGAATGTAGATTCTCTATTGTTTACAACTACCATTTCATGATTTTGAATCATTTTAGGCACAAGGTGTTGGTCTCCTTTCCTTTTTACCTGCTAATTTCTATGGAAAAGAGTATTGAAGATCACCGAAAAAACCCTAAGAAGGTGATTTTGCATGAGGTTCTTATGAGTCTCCTGTTTTCTCATATTAAGCTTAAGTTAATTTGAGTCTCTCCTAAGACTCATGGTAAGAAAGCTATTAAAAAATATGGTTATGATACTAGGGACTCTGCTGTGGAATGGGTTGGTAGTTATGAGGATGAAGGTTCAGAGTTTGAGGAAATGTATGTGGATGAAGGTGGGTTTGAGGAGGGGTATGGTGACTCAGAAGAGTGGAGCAAGGGCTATGATATGAATGTGGAATTGTGGGAATCCATGGCTAAGTCTGTGAGAAAGACTGTGAAGGGGAAATCAAAAGGCTCCAAGAAAGAAAAAGTTTCAACTAAGAGGAAGATGGAGTTAGTTTTTGTGGTGGCTCCTGGTTCTAGTGAAAAACCCTCATTGTCTCCTGCCAAAGGTGGGGTGAAGGATAGCCCTCTTGGGAAGGGTGGTGAGAATCTTTTTGTTAATGATGATGTCGAGCATGTCTTTGTTGGGGATCCTATGCCTGGGAAGGTGGAAATTTCATCTACAACTTGTCTTAAGGTTCTTGAAGATGAGGGTTTGTGTTTGAAAGTTCCTGGTGGTGATGTTAATGCTAGTATGGATGAGATGTTGAATGGGCCCGGGCCTATGGAGGTGCAGGGGATGGAGTCGGCCAAGCATTCTCAGGTTTCTTCTCCTATTGAAAGGGTTGTGAAAATGAAGTGGTTAGAAGTGTTAGTTGATTTGGCTAATTTTCCTGATAAGGAGTGGATTAAGGTGGAAGTGGTGGAGGTTGAGGACTCCCCTGTTGAAGAGGAGGAGCAGAAAATGGAACGTCCAGATGCCCTTGATAACATTGAGCCGAATAATCTGCCTCCTATCAATTGGGATGATGTGAATATGAATATGTTCTGCAAGATGGCCGAGGATGGGACACAAAATTTGTTGTCTCTATTAAAGTGGTTGTTTTATGAGGTAAAGGAGCTCAATATTCAGGTGAAAAATTGTAAGGATGTTTGTGTTGCTATGCTTTGTGGTAATCAGAGGGAATGGGCTATAAAAGGAAAAGTTAAAACTATGAATGTTATGTTGGATAAGTTGGTTGTTGATGCAGACCGCTTGGGGGTGTCTCATGAGGAGAGGATTTCCTCTTTGGAAATGGTGGTCAATAAAATGTTAGAGGACAAAGTTTCCAATCTTGAGGAGAGAATTGGAAAGATGTCGGAGGATTTAAAAACTATGGTTATTATTAGCAATAACTCCTTGAAGACCACAACTAGGGGTCTCTTTGTTTTGAATAAGAAAGCCCTAAATTGGATGGGTAAACCTCTTGACTTGGGTGATTTGGAGAAAGTGATTGATGAGATCAACTGCTCGAACTAGGTGGAGAAAGCTGAGGAGTCTGCTCTAATGTTGGAGAAAGATGTGTAGGTTGGGTTGTGTCTTAGGATGAGGAGTAAGACTAAAAAAGAGCTGTTATTTCTGTGGATGAGCTTAAAGATGTTGTGGATATGTACGAGGAGGTCATTAAGGAGAATATGGCCTCGATGAATGTCTTGGATAAAATGTTGTAGCTGACACTTTCCTTTTTTCTGATCAACATGGTTTCTGATGTTTTTTGTTGTTGGTCTGTGTTGGTTATTTTTACTGTAACTAGGTTGGTATTCTAATCTACCTATGGAATTGCCAATTCTAATCAAGGGAAGCTCGAAGGACTTGGACCAACTGACGAGGATTTTAAAGACCTCCTACACTTTGGGCTCTGCAAGACCCGGGAGGGTGATCCCTTAATGCATTTACAACCTCTATACCATTATCATAAATGACATTAACAACAACATATAATCTCATTTAATAGCTCAACATAATATGATAATATTGAATAGAATTGACTGTTCATCAATAATATCAACTATTTGGAGCATGAGATAACAACACATTTCATAGTATAAGATAGTCATTGATTTGCAATTTGTAGCAAGCTCTAGGTAAAGAAAAACAAATACTGAACCATAAGAATTGGTACAACTCAGATCAGTGCCATATATCCATTGGGGGAGTCAAATTCATAAGCATTTAAGGGTTTATGACAAATTTAACACATAACATATAAGATCCTTGAGAACATTGCTTTACAATCTCCTCAACATGTATTCTAACCCAATACTACTTATCAAATCCTCATACAAAACATATCGACCTACAATCCCCATTTAAGCATTTTAATTAATTCCTTGAATTAAAGCTAAAACATGAATCATACACACCACAACAATGAGAAGAACGAGATAACCCTTGATCATCTTATTCAAAATTCAGATATGCATGTACAATGGAGAGAAATGAGTTTGAATTAATCATTTCAATTTAAATTCCAGTACTATCATAAAACATCAGATCCTCATGAATTCAAAACCTACTATAGAATGACTCAAAACCTACATTACATTTTCCCTAAAACCATCGAACTTTACAATTTGCTTCAAACTTTACAATTTTCTCTGCACTTTGGCTAGACTCGACCAAAAAATATCTCACTTGCTAACCCGTACTTCTGGCCTTGAAATCCTTCTTATAGAATAGAAGGAGCAAACAAGCATCGGGCCAGAAACCACACGTGTCACCAATCAATTGGACCCCTTTGTGACATTCCAAAAAATTGTTACAACAATAATTTCCCCGGGAAATCCTTTTGTTCATCATGCTCGTTGAGAATGGTTGATGCAACAATAAAAACTTCAAGAATTGCGTGCCAAGACTATCACCAAAACAAAACTAGAATCTGTTGTAACTGTAAAAGATGATTTTCAACCGTTAACAGCCTACTCCTTTTCACTCCTCCTCAGTTAAATATACATTTACCCACTTTTGGTATTCCTCATCAGTAGGCCAATCAAAATTTATTACCTCATTCACCTTGACACTATAAGGTGTATACTTAACTGCCACCTAATTCGCTTCTCTTTCAAAAGACTCTAAGAATGAACTGGTGCTAATGATTTTGTCCATACAGCTCACCAATAAATCATAGTCTGAGTCATCACAAATTAATCTAATTTGATCATTGATGACTTCATTTGCCTGATCCTACCATTGTTGGAGTGACCTGATATTTCCCTGCTCATCAATTATATCAGGTAACAATGTGTCACCCCAATCATCAAAGTTCTTCACCAACTCTTTGATCTTCCTACTCAAATCATTTGGTAAGGTCTGAAAACCTTGTAATGACTTAACTAACACCTAATTAGGCTTTAATAATTTGGGCCTATTATTTATATCAAACCTTGATGCTTTATACATTATATCCAGATCATTGGCCCTAGGGATCCAATTTTCAATTAATGGTATTACTACCTCTTGATCCCTATCAACATTCTTTATCACATCCAATAATAAAGAATATAAAGAATACATTGAGGACAATTTGTCAACTTTCTCATTTAAGTGCCTCAATACAACATTTACAACATCCCTTTGCTTTGAAACTATTCCCTCTTCACTCACCTTCAAGGATGCCTGTAACGCTGCAATTTTGTGCATTAGCTACTTCTTTGAAGGATCAATGGAGTATTCCATTTTTTCATCAACTAGCTCTAAAGCAAGCCTAAGGGAAGGAGTTTGGCTAGGAGACCCTGGTGTAGAAACAATAGGAGAAGCAGGAGGCACTGACCTTGATGTGGAAGACAATGTTCTGATCCTTGGAGCTCTTGATGTCTCCCCAATCTACTTGTTCTTTAACCTATCCACCTCAGTCTGTAGCTCAACATTCCTTTGCTGCATCTTACTATATTCATCAATTATCACATTGTACTTCTCCATTAGGATTTTTATTTTCAGCCTCCTCTCTTTCAGCAGTCTTTTGGGCCAATTTGGCCACATTCACAGTCAAATTAGTAGCCTCTGTGGTTGAGGTCTATGAAGCTCTCTTTATTATCAACCCTCCTCTTAAATTTGGGTTGATATCAGTAAAATTTGGGCTTTGGCCCTATTTTGTTGGTTATTTTTACTGTAACCAGGTTGGTCTTCTAATTTACCTATGGAATTTCCAATTCCAATCAAGGGCAGCTTGAAGGACCTGGACCAACTGACGAGGATTTTAAAGACCTCCTACACTTTCGGCTCTGCAAGACCCGGGAAGGTGATCCCTTAATGCCTTTACAACCTCTGCACCATTATCATAAACAACATTAACAACAACAAATAATCTCATTTAATAGCTCAACATAATAGGATAATACCGAATAGAATTGGATGTTCATCAGTAATATCAACTATTTGGAGCATGAGATAACTACAACACATAGGGATTTAAAATTATTTTGAATTTATAAAATGTTTCTGAGATGCACTATGCTGCAAGATAAATCAATGCCTAATTTTGGGCCATGGAGTCAAACACATAAAAAAAGAATTCATCAACAAATGACACTCAACCAATGGATTTAAATTGTTAATGCCTTGCATCAACTATTAGTGCCTTACACCAACAATCCCACTCCTATTATCAATCAAAGTCTCCTTACCAAATCCAACCTGCACACTTGAAATCATTGTTATCTGCTCAAAGTATTTAGCCATTTCCTTGAAATAGACCCATAAAAAAAAACACAATCTCATGAAATTTGAGATGAAAAACTCAAAGATACTTTGTATTATTGAATTCATATGATTAAACTTGTACAAGTATGGAGACAATTTGAAGATATTCATGAATGTGCACACACTTTCATGATTTATTTGCATAAAGTGGTATTTTCTCATGAAATCAAAAATTATAGCTTACAGACTCAAGAAATGACTCGGATTAGCATTTTCTATCTACCTAGCCCCATACAAAACCTCAGAACCCTAAATAATAAGAAGAGAAGAGAAGAAATAGAAGAATAAAAGTATCCAAAAGAAGCCCTAAAGCTGATCCAGAGATGCCATATGGAAACCTCTTCACCGTTGATCAACAAAAGAAAAGCCTCTCTCCTCTCTCTGTAACAGACTTTGTCTCCAAATCTACCTTTGATGTGTGTTGTTCTTCAACAGAAAATATGTCTATGTGGAGAGTATTCTCACCATTTTACTTATTGTGGGAGAAAAGATCTCTTCCCCATTAAAATTTTATTTTCTACTCTTTTGTTTGCTGCAGTAAATTCCCCAGTAGTTGAGAAAATAATTTCTCCTCCTGTGAAAGCATTTCACATTTCCCTTTATCTCTATTCACTTTATAATGCTGCACTTTACTTTGTTTACCTTCATCAAATAAAGTCTTTGTTTTAATAAAGGTACCCCTTAGTGCACTAAGTTTTTTTAAATTTTTTATTTAAAACAGTCACCTAGTCTTATCTCTTACCGACACTATTTTATCTTTAACAAATAAAATTTCTCTATTTAAAATGTTTACCCTTTCATCTGCATTTCATGGGTAAAATACATTACCCGTATTTGATTTCCAGCTCAATATTTAAATGTGAACATTTCAAATAATAAAGGCTTTTAAAAGTTTACTTGGGGCCCCTTTATTAAAAGTATCTCCATTTAAAATAATAAAATTCCCACACCGTTTGTTGTTGGGCCCACCTCATTAAATATTTTCTCTTCAAATTTTCTTTTAAGCTTTCATCGGGAAATTATTGAAATATTTGCTTTTATTTGCAAAGCAAATGAAAACCTTGACTTTCTTGTGAGTTGCAAATGCCCCGGGTCCACCATGAGCCACGTGCCCTCATCCCGCTATCTCGTAGGAATTAACCCATGAGAAAGTTTTTATTGCGATCCAGCGGGGTGTGGACAGGATGTTGCTGCCTTTATCTTCTCCTTCTCTACCGTTAATCTTTGTTACCCTCTGTTCTTTTCACATTTTCGCCCTAATCTCTTTCTCCGTTTGCTCGAGCTCATATCCTCTGCAACTGCAACTTGTGCTTGGCCGCCACTGCCATTCCCTCCACTGGTTCGAGCTTTCCTCTGGTGCATCGCCACAGGCTCTGGGCTCATCCTCCATCCACGTTTGCCTAGAATTTCTGAGGCTTCTCAACAATATATCTTGTGCATACTAGTTGCAATGGCCAACCCCTGTTCACCTTTGTTTCCATGTTTTGAAGTGCATCCATACTCTTCATCAAACCACACACTTCCCTTCTATTTGCATTTGGAATATGCATTTGCATAAAAGTTTGTAAGGTATTTTTAACAAATACATTTTGTGCATATCTTGCAATGTTGTCTCCTTGGCGCGACTGGCTTCCACTTCAAACTGCTGCGCACACCCTCTTCCATGCATATATTTTAAAGTTTTTGCATCCTTTTCAAATCATTTTGTGTACTATTGTGCATGGGTTGAACTATAGTTTCTCCCCGCGTCCTTGCTGCTCTATGGAATTGACTCCTTCAACTTGGTTGATCCCTTTCAACAAATCCATTTTGATGCATATTCCAATCATGGTGCGCTCTGTTGGATTGAGCTTTTTCAATAAATCCATTTATATGTACTCTGTTGCATTTTATCACATTCTAACTTCCAAATGAATTTTCCTGAAGGTTACAAAAGCCTTTCCTTTATCAGTGCTCCCTATGCGCGCCTCTATTCGTTGATGTTTTAAAAGTTTCTAGAGATTCTTAACAGATCCACTTTTCTAGTGTGTGCCCATGGATGCATTCTATTTTGTTTTGATGAATGTCCACACCCTCTCCAAACGCATGCCTTGACAACTGCCGGATGCATTCACCTATGAGTTTCAAGAAAATTCTCTACAGATTGGCCATTTTGTGAGATGAGTGGTGCCTCATTCAATGCCAAACATATTTTTCTTGAAAGTTATCAAGGGTTTCTAAAGGCTTTCAAAACATTTATTTGTGTGTTTCCAGCCACTATGGCATTTGATACAATTGCATACATCAGTTGAAAGCTCATTTGTCCCTTGCTGTGTTGACTTGCTCTTTGCATTTGTTTGCAAATTTCTAAGAGATTTTCAACAGATACAGTTTGTGGGTAAGTTGCGCTGGACTCTCCTCTGTTGGCACCATTAATTAAAAAAGAAGCTTTTCTGTCCTCGATGATTTGATGAGCATCCATAACCTACTTTTCTTATTTCAAAAGAAATTTCCAAATAATGTCAATCTCTATACGAGATATCGAGGAATTTTTTGTTCCTCATATTTAAAATACCTTCAGTCTTTCAACTTCATTTCACATTAGAACCTTTTGCACTAGATTAACACTATGAGTGCATCCCCCCAGTATTGATCTCATTCTCTAAGATATCATTTCATTGAGGTTCGGTATCAAACATTTTGTATATGCCATACTCCCACATTTGTATGCAATGCCTCCACATTTTGAACTATTAAACGTCACTTATTCAAAATGGTTGCCACAATGCAAGGCTCCCAACTTCACAGTTGTGCAAAGCATGTCGGGCCCCATGTGGCCCAACTATTTTTTTTTGTTTTCAAACAACTTTCATGCTCAAATCAATCAAAACAGCTTCTAAATGAATCTAGAGTGGAAATTTGAAATGGGTTCTTATCAAAATCTGTTTTTTGACATATTTGCAAAATGTGCAAAACTGGCCCGGTAGGCTCTGGAATCAGCTTTGAAAACTAGGAAAATGACATCTTGAAGCCATAAAAACTTAAAAGCATGTAGACATTGGTCTAGAGAATACAATGCAAAAGATGGATAAGATAAATCAATCACGAGGAAAAAGTTATTAACTGTCAAAGTTTCTTACTCGAACTTTCTGCAACAAACAGTTGTTCCGAACCAATTGAAACTGATGAAATCACCTCATCGTAAAAATACCAAATCAACTCTTGGCGAGCATCCATTGGAAAAATTAGCTCATTTTGGTGCACTGAACACGTGTGCAAGAGGAATTAACTTGAATCATCTTTGTGCACAATATATTGATGGTCAAAGTTGACCTCTCAAAAAGATTACAATGCAAAACTGAAGAAATTTCGTTTGGTTTTGAGCTGCTAAAAATAGAAAATCAACTCGTGAGGCTCTGAAAAATGACATGTGATCTCATCTTGGTATAGAGAATGTAGAACAACATTATTTTTTTCTTGAAAATCAACTGGTTGCAAAATGCAAGCTCAAACGGGAGGCAACTTTGCAGAACTGAACGTTTACAAACAGCTGAACAGTGACAAAACCCTCCAGCTTCACTTTTTGAAAATTTGAAAAAAATCATCGTCGGAAGTTGAAAATTGACATGCACGTTCACATAGGACACATGAGTGTCTGCAAATAGATTTTGCCTAGAAATCAATGGGCTTCAAATTATGACCCTCCAAAGTAGGTCATTTAGGCAAGTTCATCAGGTGCACTTTTGAAAGTGCAGAGGCAAAATTTTGAAATAGGATTTCAAATTTGCAAAATTTGAGAGTGCCATCATTATGCTAAAGGGTTCCTTATGTTTTATTTTTTTTCAACATTTTGGTTTTTTGCGATGCTGGTTTTAATTACTTAGTTTCTCTTGCAACTTTTCGTCTTTGTAAAGGGTTTCGAGGTCCCTTCAAAACTTGCTTTTCCTTATCAAAAATTAAAAAAACACAAGTCTTAAAAGTCTTACATATATGAACATATGCAAAGGGTGTTATGCACTCACAAAAGGCCGAGGTATTAGTTGAGGCATTTTTGGCTTAAAACAATGTAATAAATGCTATTCGAGTTAGGGAATAAGGAAAACCCTAACACAAAACAATGAACTTGATTTTTTGCCTCATTTGCATTGACCAACCTTTGGAAAGAAAACTCTCCTCTTAGTTTCCATGGAGACTAGGGATCGAGCTCTGGAAGTACTCCCTTCTTACTATTTTCTTGTCAATTTCCCTTAGAGGATCACTGGGTAAGTTGTTTTGAAACAAAATTTGAAAAATGATCTCCATTTTTTGTTGATTCTGGGCCTTATTGGCTGCGGCTACTATGGCTTTTCTAATGCATTTTCTATGCTAATTTTCTTTGTTGATACTTTCATTATCTTGGGCCACCATGGACGCCTCCATCTAGAGAATTTGAAGCCATATCCGCGGGTTTTTGGATGAGTTTTTTCAACAAGTGATGGGTAAGTATTTCATTGCTTGAGCTTTGCATTTCCCTCTTAAATAAGCTCGATTCAAGCTCATTCAAACAAAATAATGAACACCTTTATTTACTATAGAAGGAATAAATGAAACTCTGTGTGTTCTCTCCTGTATAGGCCATGACCATACCTTGTACATTTTCTTATTTTAGAGTTGCTTCAAAGCTTGCAGGAGCTCGAACCTTTGCTATTTTCCTTTTCATTTTGATTTATGAAGTAAACCCCAAGTGGGTTTTGTATTTGATGAAGAAAAACATGTTCTTGGTCGTGTCCATAAGAACTCACAATGTATTTTATTCATCTGTATTTTCCTCTTTGCTTGTGTAAAAGGAACTCTACTTGAGCTTGATTCAAGCTTGTTTCAAAACAAACAATGAAAATCTTGTTAAGAAGAGAACTTTGTTTCACCATTTGTTGGGTTTCAAAACCATTTATGGCTGAGGCCACTCTTGCATTTTTGGGTGAAGGCTTGCATTCTTTTCCATTCCTTCATGAAAACTACCCTTTTCACCAACCTGCAGGCCATGACTTTTCATCTGTACATTTGTTCCATTTATATCTTTATTATAGCTACAGGAATCTCAAGGGTTTCACATTCTATGATTCTAGGTGATGCATTGTAAAAATGAGATTCCATTTTCAGGAGGTTGTATGGTTTCCATGTGAACTCTCAGGCATTGCAAATCATCTTCACAAAGCATAATACATTGTTACTTGCTCACTTTTTTTTGGTATTACACTAGATCACTGTAGGATAACCTTTTCCTTTGAAATTCTCATTTGGATTACCTATTCTGCCATTGACAAGATTCACTATTTTTATGTCTCTTTTCCATTTCAAAAGACACTTAAGGATATTGTTACTTGTATTTGATTATCAAGACAACCAAAACATCATACTGTCCACCATATATGGCTGAGGCCACTTTCATGAGATTGTGACTGTATAGTATCTCCAACAATAATCATGTTCATACTCTATGATTGAGATCTTCACATTACTTTGAAAATCATTATGACTATTGGTTTTCATTTTGCATGACTATTCTTAATGTAGATAATTGTTCCATTAGAATGCAAGAAAGAAATCATGAATGCACTCAGTCTCCTGAATTCTCCATATTTCTACATCCATTTATGGCAAGTTGTCTTTATGAAGCTCCTGTGTACAATTTGCACTCTTAATATACAATGTTGTCCTTTCAATGCAGAAAAATACTCTCTTAATTCATGAATTTATTTTATGAGATGAACAGTGAATGTAAATCTCACATTTCAATGCAAGAAAGTAACATGATCCATAGCACATGTTTCACATATGCACTTCAGTAGCATTGAATTTGATTTACATTTGCTCCATGTGACTCATGTTAGCTCCTAATAGCTCTTGCTATCATTTGATAGCCCTGCACTTATGAGTTGAAGAGTACAATCATCATAGAGTCTTTGCAGACTAGTTTTGTATCATGCTCCTATTGATAAGGAGTATCATTATTAATGTGATAAAAATCCCATTAATAAGATATTTGTTCCTTATCAATATCACTATGATTGATGAGACTTGTCTTCAAGGATCCATTGGTGATGTAAAATTCAACTATTCCCTTCTAATGAAAGCAGAGGGAAATATGCTTGGCTCAACCCTTGTGGAAGCCCATTTCAATCCACATGTTGTAATCAGATGAAACAAAACAACAACAAAGATTTGACCTATACATGCACAATGAGAAAACATGTTAGATAAAATAGAGCATATAATAGATGTGTTTGATAACTCTCTTGTTTTTTTGGACATCTATGGTATGCAAACTATCTTAATGCACATGAGGATCAAATTATATGTATATGGATATTTTCATATGTATTGACTGGTGATCCTTCATTGCTCTAACAACACTCTTCTCACAAATGCAGGAAAACTAGGAGCAGCAAGGAGAGCATCAACTAAAGACTCGACAAGTGGGAAGGACTAAAGATGATGCAGAACAAGACAACTGGGATTCATCATTCAGGTAATAACGAGTCCCCTCTCTCTACATATGCATTCTTTTCCTTTGATATCTATAAATGTATAGCTTATTCCAACATTTGAATTCAAATAGTCAGTCCCACGACTTGTGTGGGACACCATACATTTATAAATCAATAAAGAATACATTTTTGAAAAGATTATGAACTCTCTTCTATGTTATATGCATTTGCATAATGTAATGTAGTAGTGTAGTCTTCTGATATTTCTTTATGCACATGAATATGAAATAGCATAGTAAAATACATCTTCTTCTCACTTGTAAAACATAAACAACTCTGCCTAATTGAGCTTGTAGCAAAATTAAGTAACATTTTTGGTGACATCTACAATATTTTTCCTTCTAAACATCTTGACCAATTTCCTGAAGCTTATTCTTTGGGAATTGAGTCACTTAGAAGTTGACACAACTTGAAAACAATGTTGTACATTACTATAACTCATTAGATCAATGCATGATACCTTGAAAACTTATTCAAACACCAAAAATTTAGGCTAAACTACTAAAACAACCTTAATCTAACCTACTCTAACCAACAACAAGGCTTATTTAAACAAAACCATTGACTGGCTTTGTGAAATAACTACACCTTCTGACTAAAAAAGGATGCATTACATGATCATGCATTGCTGAAAGTATATGAAACACAAGTAGATATTCAATAGACTGCTGTAATACTTCATGAAAGATGAAAATAAACTCAAATTCTTTGATTTTAATCATGCCTAATGTTGTTCTGGACTGGACAAGTGAGTTGAATCTGATCACTTTCAGCCGCAACTCTAAATTCAAAATTTTCTTCAAATGCATCCTCATGCTTGGGTGCAAGCCTGACCTAAGGAACTTCAATGGCCTCCATATTGGCTAAAAATATGATAGGAAAACCTCTTGAATGGATAAAACTTGGACTCCCATTGTTGGTTGCTTCTCTTTCTTCCTATTTTTCATGGTTGTCCTGCTTCGTGGCTAAGTTTGGACTAGAGAGAAGATAATCTGAATGGTTAGAAATAGTAGTATTACCTTCACCTCACATAATAACTTTCCATGTTGATTCCTCCTCCATGGTCAATGGAAAATCCTCTTAGGAGGAAGGAAAATTTACAACTAAAAGAAAATTGCATTTTTTGACACAAATTATAACCTGCAACAACACACTTTTCTGGAAAAAGGTGCTTAGCATGAGACAAAATTACAAGGAAATGAACAAGACTTCACAAGTAATTTGATCAATCAATTAGATGCACACAATGAGGCAAAAGAGTAAGAAGGAAAAATACCCCAATCACTGATATCCAAGGTTTTCACTGATATTCATGTCTAAAAGAGCTACAAAGTATACAAAAATCTATAAAAGGACTCAAAATTCACTAAGTACAAACTAGAGCATAATCAGAACTCAGTGTAAATGAGTCAAAAAGTGACTATAAACATCTCCCAAGTAGTTGAACCAAAATAGGAGCTAGAAGCTTCTTTGGTTGTATGCCTCCAAAAAGCCAAAAATATAGCTCCTAAATCTCCTCCAAAAAGACTCCAAAGTGCTAAAAAGGTCAAGTTTGACCAAGTCTATCATAAAGGCATGCATAAATAGTCTGTAGATGCTCTCAAATCCTCTAACAAAGTGAGTAAACACCCCTATATGCTCTCCACATGTTTGATAACCTCTCCAAACCTCCCCATATGCTTGTAAATCATAAACTCTCAACTATATGCTCTCAATGCATTTACAAGGAATTGTACTCCATTTGCATTTAAAATGGAAAATTGATTATATGATTTATAACAATATCATTTAATAAAATGCTTTACAATTGAAATTCAATGTAGAAATAATGGGAAACAAAAAACACATTGAGTCTTAAAAGACTTACATACATTAAAATATGCAAAGGGTTTTATGCACTCACAAAAGGCCAAGGTATTAGTTGAGGCATTTTTGGCTTAAAAGAATGTGATAAAATGCTATTCGAATTAGGGCATAAGGAAAAGCCTAACATAAAACAATGAACTTCTTGATTTTTGGCCTCATTTGCATCGACCAACCTTTGGAAAGAAAACTCTCCTCTCAACCACCATGGAGACTAGGGTTCGAGCTCTGAAAGTACTCCCTTCTTACTATTTTCTTGTCAATTTCGCTTAGAGGCTCACTAGATAAGTTGTTTTGAAACAAAATATGAAAAATTATCTCCATTTTTTGTTGATTTTGGGCCTTCTTGGTAGTGGCTACTGTGGGTTTTATAATGCATTTTCTATGTTTATTTTCTTTGTTGATACTTTCATTATCTTGGGTCACCATGGGTGCCTCCATCTAGGGCATTTGAAGCCATATCCACGGGTTTTTGGATGAGTTTTTTCAACAAAAAGTGATGGGTAAGTATTTCATTGCTTGAGCTTTGCATTTCCCTCTTAAATAAGCTCAATTCGAGCTCATTCAAACAAAATAATGAACACCTTTATTTACTGTAGAAGGAATAAATGAAACTCTGTTTATTCTCTCCTGTATAGGCCGTAGCCATACCTTGTACATTTTCTTATTTTTGAGTTGTTTCAAAGCTTGCAGGAGCTCAAATCTTTTCTATTTTCCTTTGCATTTTGATTAAACCCCAAGTGGGTTTTGTATTTGATGAAGAAAAACATGTTCTCAGCCACAGCCATAAGAACTCACGATGTATTTTATTCATCTGTATTTTCCTCTTTGCTTGTGTAAAAGAAGCTCTACTCGAGCTTGAATCAAGCTTGTTTCAAAAAAAACAATGAAAATATTGTTAAGAGAAGAAATTTGTTTCATCATTTGTCAGGTTTCAAAACCATTTATGGTTGAGGCCACTCTTTTATTTCTGGGTGAAGTCTTGCATTCTTTTCCATTCCTTCATGAAAACTACCCTTTTCACCAACCTGCAGGCTATGACTTTTCATCTGTACATTTGTTCTATTTATATCTCTATTATAGCTACAAGAATCTCGAGGGTTTCACATTCTGTGATTCTAAGTGATGCATTGTAAAAATGAGATTCCATTTTCAAGCAGTTGTATAGTTTCCATGTGAACTCTTAGGCATTGGTGCAAATCATCTTCACAAAGCATAATACATTGTTACTTGCTCACTATTTTTTGGTATTACAGTAGATCACCGCAGCATAACCTTTTCCATCAAAATTCGCATTTGGATCACCTATTCTGCCATTGACAAGTTTATTGTTTTTAGGTCTCTTTTCCATTTCAAAAGACACTTAAAGATATTGTTACTTGTCTTTGATTTTCAAGAAAACCAAAACATCATACTATCCACCATATATGGCTAAGGCCACTTTCATGAGACTGTGACTGTATAGTATCTCCAACCATAATCATGTTCATACTCTATGACTGATATCTTCACATTACTTTGAAAATCATTATGACTATTGGTTTTCATTTTGCATGACTGTTCTTAATGTAGATAGTTGTTCCATTAGAATGCAAGAAAGCAATCATGAATGCACTCCGTCTCATGAATGCACTCCATCTCATGAATTCTCTCTACTTCTGCAACCCTTTATGGCAGGTTGTCTAAGTTATGAAGCTCCTATGTACAATTTGCACTCTTAATATATAATGTTGTCCTTTCAATGTAGAAAACTGCCCTCTCTTAATTCATGAATTTCTTTTGTGAGATGGATAGTGAATGTAAATCTCACATTTAAATGCAAGAAAGTAACATGATGCATAACACCTATTTCTCAAATGCACTTAAGTAGCATTGAATTTGATTTATATTTTCTCTATGTGACTCATGTTAGCTCCTGATAGATCCTACTATTATTTGATAGCCCTGCACTTATGAATTTAAGACTACAATCATCATAGAGTCTTTGTAGACTAGTTTTCTATCATGCTCCTATTGATAAGGAGAATCATTATTAATGTGATATAACTCCCATTAATAAGATATTTTTTCCTTATCAATATCACCATGATTGATGAGACTTGTCTTCAAGGATCCATTGGTGATGTAAAATGTAGCTATTCCCTTCTAATGAAAGCAGAGGGCAACATGCTTTGCTCAACCCTTGTGGGAGCCCATTTCACTCCAAATGTTGTAATCAGATGAAACAAAACAACAAAGATTTGATCTATACATGCACAATGAGCAAACATGTTAGATAAAACATATCATATAATAGATGTGTTTGATAACTCTCTTGTTTTCCTGGACATCTATTGTATGCAAACTATCTTAATTCACATGAGGATCAAACTATATGTATATGGATACTTACATATGTATAGATTGGTGATCCTTCATTGCTCTAACAACACTCTTCTCAAAAATGCAGGAAAACTAGGAGTAGTAAGGAGAGTATCAACTAGAGACTGGATAAGTGGGAAGGACTAAAGATGATGCAGAGCAAGACAACTAGGATTCGTCATTCAGGAAATGACGGGTCCCCTCTCTCTACATATGCATTCTTTTCCTTTTATATCTATAAATATATAGCTTTTTTTAATATTTGCATTCAGATAGTTAGTCCCACGACTTGTATGGGACACCATACATTTATGTTATCAATAAAGATTACATTTTTGAAAATATTATGCACTCTCTTCTATGTTATATGCATTTGCATAATATAATGTAATATTGTAGTCCTCTAATATTTCTTTATGCACATGAATATGATATAGCAGAGTAAAATATACCTTCTTCTCACTTGTAAAACATAAATAGTTTTGCCTAATTGAGCTAGTAGCAAAATTAGGTAAGCTTTCAGTGCCTATTGAATTGTCCCGGATGGGTGGGAGGAATAGCTGATAGTCATGTTGCTCCGCTCCTAAAAAGGAGTAAAGAATAAGCACCATTCGACCCCTACTATATCTTTGGAGAACCTGGAGTCAAAAGATATGAACTAAAGCATGTCAAGACCAAAATCCCCTACTATCTATAGGCACTGGGCTTTACTCCAATAACATTGGTGGGGCAGCCCCCCCAAGACCCCACCGAGGAGGTGGGAGGATATAGAGATGGACCTTGGTGGGTGGCTATAGATTGTGGCCTTTGATTCATAACAAGGGGAAAGTGGATGGAGGAAAAGGGGGATGAACGAGAGGTAGCATCACACCCATTAGAGCATATTGATAAATGATTTGGTTCCTTTATAAGGGTATCATTTCCAAGTCCCATAGATTTTGGGAAATTTGTAAGGGTCTTAAGGGGTATATCAGGTAGAGTTATGGAAATAAGGTGAACAATAAAAGTCAATAGGTTAATATTACCTTCCTAACTACAAATGAAAAAGTTTTATCCCTTTTAAGATAAGGAGCTTCTCTCTTGAGGTCATTTTTAAATCTCACTTGACCCAAAGAGGGTAGAGAATAAAATTTTATTGTTGGTTACAATGCACAAGTGAAATACTAAATATCATTGCCATATATTAGCAAACTTTCATCCCTATTTTACCATAGTATTAGTTCATAGATTGATTTATCATCTATCACTATTCTTGGTAATAGGCCTTGGACACCATGTATAAAAGGCCCACATTTCTTCCATATAATAGTATTTATTACACCCTTGTTCTCTCTCTCTCTAGATCTCTCTCTTCCTCCCACCCGCTTTCCCTCTCTACTTCTCTCTATCTAACCTACTCCCCTCTCTCTCTTTGTCTCTGGGAGCATGCTAGCAAATGTGAAATGATTAGATTGGAGAGTTGTTCATTACATTTGGTAAAACATGTCTGTTGTGTATGGTGAAACAATATGGTTGCATCCTAAAACTACCTCTTTCCTATATGCTGCATTAAGCGTGTTCAATGAGTCATTGTTTCATTCTTTCATGTGGTTGAACCCGTTTACTAGTTTCTCCAATAAAACTCACACTTTCTACGCACAAATAAATTTATTATGAAGAGCTGTAAGGTCCAACCTTAAGAGCATCAATCATAACTTCTTTTCTTTTCTCAATTGGTGATTTAGTTATCACTAGCTAGTTAATGCAATTTGATAAATTGTGTAAATTTTTTCTTTAATTCAAACTCTATGAGATATGTGGTATAAAATATTTTTTGTGATATGCCCTAGGTGAGTCATGAGATATAATATGAATTATGTTACAAACCCAATATAGGAAAGTGGGTGAAAATTAAATAGTACGAAATGGACAAAATGGGGTACAATATTAAAATGTGTAGATTGTAATTGATGCTTCTGGTCTGTCAACCTAATTGTAGAAATAAATGTGAGTTATCATGGTTATATTAACTTAAATGATTGAGATCATATAGAAGGTTAATGGTACTTAATCTTGTTATGGAGGTAGTTATGTTTAAGTGACCTAGTGAATAAAATTGTTAGGATATTTAGTGAGGAAGTGAATTCAAATAATTTTGGTTCAATGATTTAAAAAATAAAATTTTAAATTTACTAAAATTGAAAAGAAAAATTTAAGTTTATTGACCTCCAATATCAAGTTAAGATATTTCACGAGGTAACCACCAAAGCATATTTGAGGTACGTAAATTTGGTTATTTTTAAATTGATAAAGTAACTTAGGAATATCTTACTCCTATTATTTATATCATGAGGGATTAACAATGACACATGTGCAAGTACATAAATAGTCAATGGGGGGAACAGGAGGATCACTTGAACCCTAGCCATTTTGATTTTTGTCATACAGTAATGTGGTTTCTTTGTGAAATCCATAGATTAGGCATTATGTTAGAGTAAGTCAAATATTTTTCAAATGTTTTTAGCCATGGGTAAATAAAATAAAATAAAATGTAAATTCATGAGAAAATTGTTAGGCCAAATATTTGTCATCAGTGATAAGTTTAAGAAATCCCCTTCAAAAAAAGATATAAAATATTGGCAAATCTTTCATTTTTTTAGGAAAAAACATTAATTTCTATTAGCGAATCTTTCCTTAAAAAAATATTAATTTTATTGGCGATTTTTTTACATCGCTAAAGGTTTGTAGAAAATTTTGGTGAATCTTGAAAAAAAAAGGAAAATATATTAATTATAATGGTGAATGCATCCAATCTAAAATAATTCTCATGGAAAAGTAGGGGCCCAAGGGTGGAAATTATTGATGGGTTTAAGGGGTAGACTATAATATTTACTTGCCACCATTATTTTAAAATATAATATAACAACCCTCATTGTGTTCTACAAGGTAAAATGTATCCATGATTTTTAATTCTCACGGGGCCTGAAATTTCTTTTCGATCATTGATCTAACGACCCTCATTGTACTATGTGAAGTAAATTCACCCACAATCTATAATGCTCATCAAACCCAAAATTATGGGCCCCATGAGCATTATAGATTGCAGGTACATTTTACCTCATGGAATACAAGGGTCATTAGATTATTGTTAGGGATCCAAATTTGCACCCTAAATGCCAAGCTGTGAATGAACTTAGTAGATTTGGATGTAACATGATATTGCTTTCAGGTTGTGGGTGTCCTATTCGAAAGCAAAACTCTGAATTAAGGGCCAACTTCCTCTTTTGATGCCACCTAACTACTAATTTTTGATGTAACGGGTAAGAATTGCAGGAAAATGAACCTAATACTTAAAATAACTAAGGTGATGCACCAAAACAACCTGGACCTAATGACAATCTATCACATTCAAATCAATATGATAAAACTTGATTTACACAACTCACTTTCCAATGCAGTTTACATAAGTAATTTATAAGGAGGTCTATAAACAGTGCTTTTAGAAGGAAAACAGAGGTTTCACAACCAATAGCACTACTAAACAACACAACTTAACTTGTTAACATACATTTTCTACTAAATAGATGCATGAACACAAGACAAACTAATCAATCATTAATGGCATACCTTGAAACATGAAGAGAGAAGGTAAAATGCTCTATTCTATTGATTCAAAGTTCTTACTGTATTACAAGTCCATCTGAGTTACTGTAACACCCCATTGTGTGAACCCCAAAGGAGAACAAACACAACAATTTTATTTTATTTTAAAGGGAAACATTGTAAAAGATGAAAATGTACATACATTACATGAAAAACAACCATGCATTTACAAAGTCATCTACATCCTCTGGGGTACTGTAACACCTCTCTAAACCCATGCTAGTAAGATAGCATTTTGATTTTGATTTGATATTATAAATGTTAAATGTTGTTATAATGAAGTTAGATATTGTTGATTAAGTGAAAGGTTATCATGATTAGCTATGATGATGTAATTAATTGATATATATGGTAGTTAACTACAGTCAGGATGTAGTATATGCTTCGGCTATGTATATATGTATATGCAATGTGTATGTTACAGGTACCAGGTATCGACTCCACCTACTTTCACAGGTTTGAGCGTACTTTCCTTGACAATGGTTAACAAGAGATAACACATTGGCCAACCCTTGACCTAAACCCTTATCGTCGTACCTAGTTGGGTATGATCTGTCTTTGATTAATTAGTGCAAACCTCAGATACTGTGATTGGTCATGTTTCAAAAAAACTTAATCCCTTATGTGGTCGGCCTGTGAAGAGTGTCTGAGCTTTTGAGTTAAATTGCATTTTTCCATGTAAATTTTAATATAGGAAATGCATTTTATGATTAAAATGGGGAATTTAATAATTAAAATGGATAATTGGGCTTATGTGTATTTTTTTTTTACTATAATTGCATAGTTTGTGTGATTAGATTCATTTAGGAAATTGTAAGCATTATTTATTATTTAATTTTAAGTTAAGTTGTGCTTATAAAAAATTTTTGTGATTTTATGCTGAAAGCTAATTTATGCTATGAATTGATTGTGTAAATTATAAATTAGGAAAAAAAAGAAATGATATAAATTAGTATATATTAAAAGATAATTCTTAATATGGCTTTTCAAAAAGTGAAATGGAAAAAAAAGTTTAAAAAAGAAAAAGTGAATTCATTCTTGCTGTAGCATATTTTGAGAGAGAAATGTGAGGGAAAAACTCTCTTTTGCTGAAAATTTGATTTGTTCATTGTGGGAGAAATTGGGCATGAAATTTCATGGGATCAATTGCATTTGAATAGGAATGGGGAAAATAAATAATGGCTGCAATTTCGTGTGTTTTCGTGACGTGTATGCAAACTTCTTCTCACATGAATTTCTTACTTGAGAATTGAGGTATTTTATCATTTCTTCCTATTTACTTGATTTTAAATGGTTTAAATGATTCTAAATGCATTGGTAGTATGCTAGAATCATTCTATGAATTTTATTTGGATCAAATTGATAGTGTAGAAATTGTTTTATGAAAATTTTGAAAATTTTCCTAAATATGGGGTTATCATGCCATTTTTAATTGGAGGCACAAATTGTTGTTTTTATGTTAATAGTATGTTGTTGGGCACATTTAGATCAAAAGGGTATTCTTACAATTTTGAATTTTGAACTTTGAAATTTTAAGTTTTTTAAATCTCCATCAATAGTGAAACCTAATTATTTGTGAAAATTGGGTTTGGTTTAAAAGAAATGGGTGTTTTTATGTTAAAAGTGTGTTGTTGGGTATATTTAGATCAAAAAAGTATTCTTACATTTTTTATTTTCGAACTTTGAAATTTTAAGTTTTTTCGAGCTTCATCAATGGAGGAACTTGGTTATGTGTAAAAAATTGGACTTTGTTTAAAAATGGAATTTTGAGAATAGTATTGTATATTATAATAGGGAATAATATAAAATGTATATGAATTTTTTGAATGAGATCGTTTCGGATCTGTTTGTTTGTTTAAATTTTTGATTTGCTATTTTAGTGTAAAAATGTGAATAGTGCCATAAGAGGTGTGAATGCCTTGTATTTTTGGATGTGAATTCCATTATGAGCTGCACTATTGTTTTGGCTATATTTTCTTGTTTTTATAGAATATGATGAACCCTAGGACTAGGTACTAGAGTGAGTCATGAAAATCATTTATAATTTATTGGATACCCTTGCATGCCTTTAGTGCTTTTATAGGCTAAGGATGGTTAGGAAGACATGCCCGCTCGTGGAGTGTGGGATTTGTGTAGTTGTAAATTCTTGTTGTATGAAATGATGCCAATTTTATTTGATGCCATTCATTTGGGCACACATTATGACTCTCCCTATGCTTGCACTCTAGCATCTAGATCCTATTTTGAGTAGCACTCAGAAGATGTATGTTCCTTCCTCTTTTGGTGTTGGGTTTGAATACTATATTCATATCTTGTGGAATGGTTTGTATGTCATTTAACTCATTTTATGAGTTATATGGCATATTAATTGCAATGTCTTGTATTTCATTGATTCCTCTTATGAGTGACATGTGTGGCATGTGCATTCCATGTGTGAGTAGTTTGTATGCCACAAATTCCATGTGTTGGAATGTTCTCTTACTTCATGATGATGCATTAAATGATTTATATAGTTGCATGAATTCTACTCTTCTCCTTGTGTGAATTGAGTTGCTTTGACATATATGTTAGCTGCCCCTAATTGGGTTGCCCAACCTTATTTTGAATGAAGTGTATTCGTTGTGATTGGCATGTGTGTAAGCCTTGACCTTGTGCTTGAGTCTTGCTTGGGTTTCTGGGCCATGTGACTATCTCCATGAGCACGACGGGGTGGACCTACAAGTACCACATGGTTGGGTGGCGTTGCAAACCACCGTTAGGGACTAGAGATCTCGACGTGGTGGATCTACTTCATGTTTGTACACCTCCTTCTTTTGTTCTCTCATGTCTCCTTCTCTTCATGCTTTCTTATTAGTGTAAAGGTTATAAATGGATAATTCAAGGACCTTGAGTCCTAAGCTTGTAATTGTAATATTGTTATTGGAACTTCCTCATGAAGGATGTTGTAATCAAATAAAATGAGAATAATGGTATGCTTGATTAGACTAGTTTTGGTGACTCGATGTGGGTGTCAAGCACATGTTTATTGTTGACTTTTCCTTTCTACTTGTTGCAAGATGGATGCATGATTATAGGAATCTCATTTGGGTTTTAAAATGAATTTAGTATCCTTGATATCCTTCTCTAGTGTGGTGAGCATTTATGTGTGTCTAGGAAGGTTTTGCAAGGGTTTGGGCTGTGTATTTCCTTCATGTTGTAATCTACAAAAGTTCTAACGCATCAGAACTTTCTGTTTGTGTTCTATGAAGTTTCGAAGCAAAAGGTTCTAGAGCAAGAAGTTCCAAAGCAAGAAGTTTCAAAGTAAAAGGTTCCAGAGCAGGAAGTTTCAGAGCAGAAGGTTTTAGAGCAGGAAGTTTCGGAGTAGGAAGTTCCACAGTAGGGGGTTCCAGAGAAAAATTTCTCGAGCTATCTTATTTGCTCCTGTTTGGATTCTCTCTGGAGGGTGGATTAGTCCTCTCCTTTGGGTTGTGTTCGGCCATGCTTGGCCATGTATGTTGTTATATCGTATTGGCAACTGCTTTATGTGTAAGTTATTCTTTATGTTTAATTTTTTTAAAAAAATTACCTTGTCTTCTTTTGGCTCTTACCCTTCGGGGTTGCGTAGCAGGATGTTACAAGTACATGGAATGGTCATTACAAAACCTAAACTTTTACCAAGATGAAAGTGAATAAAAACCAAGATTACATAATGATGACATACAACCATCCATGGTCAAAAGAGAGGAAAAACATACAACATTTTATTACAATTCAATTCCTAGTTCAATAGTACAATTGTGGAGCATGTTTCCACAAATACAACACATCATGAATACATTAATACATTACATAATGCTTCCCCTATAACAACGGGAAGAGTACATCAAGTACAAGAATAATTACATAAATGAGTATTAAGGTACAAAATGATGAGCAATCTTCAACCAAGTGAAGCTCTGGAACTCTGCATCCACTTCTACATCATGAACACATCCTGGGAACCCAATGGGGTGCATAGCACTTTCCACCCAACCGTGTGGACCCTAAGGTCCACCCCCCATGCTAGGAGATGACAAGAAAGGCCCATGACCAAGACAAACAAACAAAACAATCACAAGACCAAACCCCAAGGTCAACCCAAAACAAAACATACAACAATCTCAACGACCACATACAAGGTGACTGCTTTCATAGGCATACAAAGGAAAAACAAGGGATTCTAAGACACTAGTATTCATATACTCCCAATTGAAGGGTACACAAATACTTGGGTTCCCAAAGAAACTCACATCAAGGCTTGACTTATAAACTCGTCAACACAAAAAATAAATCAATGTAGAATTTAATCAATCAGGAGAACACAAGAAATCAATCTTTAACCTCTCAACACAATTCCATGTAACAAAACTTAAAGTATATTCGATACTCCACTTGTTTAAACATTCCCTTTCAATTTGATAAATAAACTAACTTAATAAAAACATGAAAGGGTTAACCATTGATTCACTCGAATAGGGACATAATCCAATCTTACTAACGATAGTGTAAAGCATAATTAAATGACAACTATAATTAAATGCATTTTCATCATAATATCCTTTAAAAGAATAAGCACTATGAGAACCTAAAATATGTAACCCATCAGATTTTTTTTTTCTTAATTTAAAATCCATAACTTATACATTTGATTACCTCAAAATAATTAAGATTGAAATATAACCTATACCTTTGTTACTTCAAAATAATAAATTTAACTAAAATGTAGTATACTGGTTTACTTCAAATAAATAAATTTAATCAAAATATAACCTATACATTTATTACCTCAAAATAATGAATTTAATTAAAATGTAGCATACTGGTTTACTTCAAATAAATCAATTTAATCAAAATATAACATTTCCATTTGTTGAATTCAACTGAATAAATCTAATTTAAATCCAACATAGAGGTTTTATATACAAATCACCAATCTAATAGTGAAGGAATTCGTAAATAACTTTAAATTTAAATATCTTGAAAATAAATCTAATTTTTAAATGCACTTGAAATAAATCTAATTTTAAATATACTAAAAATAAATAAATTACTGAGTACAGTAGCTTACAAGATAATGAAATAACCCTTATCTAATTTTTAAATACATCTAAAAAATAAATTTTATTAACTTTAAAATTTCAACCTAACTAATCACATAATAGGAGACTCTCTTTTCGCGCCGCGTATACAAAAGAGGGTATCTAAGGGACACTTTAGTGTAAATGCAATACTTCTATATTTTAAATAAAAAGAATAGTTCAAACTTGTAAAATTCACGTTGTAAATTTAGTAAAATGAAAATGTAATAAATGCTTCCTAAGGATAGGCATATAAATATGTGATAGATCCCTCTCATATTCAATAAAAGATACCCATGGGTCAACTAATTAAAATATTTCTATATTCTAATAATACAAGGAAACAAAATAAAATTACCTGGTGGGTAGTTCATGGAGGAAGATAAAATGCAGAGTTTATTATAAGATTTATGGTTTCATCTAGTTGAAGAACTCCCCCCCAATGCAAAGCAACTTTTAACATTTTAACCCAGAAAAATTACCTAGCCCAAAACAACTCCCAACTATATTCACGAAATTCTCTTTAGTTTCGAAAACACAAACATATATTACCTTTTTGAGATTTTAAAGTTGTCTCAAGATTTTACGTAAAATTTCAAATTTAATATATTTGTTCAATACTTCTTTATCCTATATATTTCAATTTAAAAATTACATTATTAATAATTACATTAACATTCTATTATATTTTATTTAATTATTCATTGTTTAATAAATAATAATAATAATTTTGAATCATTATAACATAACTAATTAATTTAATAATTAATTAACCACATTCTTTTAATAATCTAATTTAATAATTAACTAATCAACAACGTTCACTTAATTGATGATATAATTAAATCACATAATACTTGAACGACATTTAAAACTCAACACCCCAAGAACAACTGTCATTAAATTAAAACAATGTTAAACGACTAGATCAACATGACTTCAAAAATCACAAACAAACTTACTTATATGTCACGAAGGGCTAAAAGCAGAGAGGCACTACAGTTACAATACTACTCCATGAAAAATAGCTCCAAGAAACAAAGCTATCCTGCTGCTAGAAAGAAAGAACTAACTCCCAAAATGAAAAAAACAAGATACTTAAGCCAAAAACCCACCAAAAGCCCACACAAGTCCTTCTAGAAACCCTAGGTCGAATGCAACACAAAAGCCAAAATGGAAGCTTCCAAAATCACTCCAAAAATCCTCCAAATGCAAAAAAGTAAAGCTAAGTCCAAGGTCACACTAAATGTGTGACAAAATAACCTCCAAAATAGTCACTTCTCCAAAATCAGTCAAAGATATCCCTCATGCATTCAACATGTTGGTCAAGCATCTCCAAATTCACCACATGCCTCCAAACTGGCTGAGTCACACTTTTGGTGTGCAAACATGTCTTCAACCACACTTTATAACTTCAACACATGTTTTTATATTTTGTATTAAAAATAACATTTAAACTCAAGTGATTTATAAGTTATCACTTAAGTTAAATGTTTTACATTTTTCATAATAAATGCAAAATAATAACCACCTCAAACACCCTATATGATTGCAAGTTAGCCATAAGACTCAAACATACCTCCCTTTTGCTTGCAAAACATAAAGACTCACAAAACACATAAGATCTTTATAAAGACATAACACCTTATTTTTGCATTTCAAAAAGAAAATTGATTTGATGACTTAGATGAACATCATAAACCAAATGCTTTACAATTTGAATCAATGCAAAAATAAAGGAAAAGACTCAAAGAAAGGAGTCAAAGCAAATAAAATTATGAGCCCTTATGTAATAGATATGGGGCATAAGGAAAAATGCCTAAGTTGTGATAATATGCAAGGTAGACATGGAAACCTACAAGGGGTATTAGTTCATATTGCCAACATTTTAAAATAGAAAGGTAAAATACCTTTTACTTGGTCGACATCCATTAGGGAAAAAACTCTAATACCCAAAGCAATGCAAAAAAAAACTCATTTCATTTTTGCTTTTTTACCTTCGAGCATTTGAGAAATCTCCTGGCCACATCGACATAGGGTTTTCAATGGCTTCAATGGAAGATTTTAAAAGCAGACAAAGCTATCATCAATTCATCTTTGTGTAGATTGACTATGAGAAAGCTTAAGGTAAGCCTTTGGAAGCATCTTCTTGTCTCTCCAGTTCATTTTTTTGCAGAGAACATGCTCGAAATTGAACTCCATGATGAATATATCTTCATATTCAGGATTCTTCCTATTGTTTCCAACATTTTCTTGTACAGATTTTGGAATTTTTCTGTAGATATTTTCACGGATTTGTGTCCCTCTCATGGCCACGGCCTCCACATTTTTCTTTTGTTGTTTCTACATTTTATGTGATGAAAACTCATGCAAGATTATAATATGAATGATATTTCATGAGAGATTGAATAGTTGAAACCAGGGTTATCTTAGTTGATTGCTCACAAAAGAAATACTACCCTTTGATATTGCCACTACTCCTTTGTGTTTCAATTTTTGTGTTCTTTCTGTCATTTTCATGAAGACATTGTAATTTTCTGTAGAGAGAAAAAGAAAAATGTTGCGGCCCTGAATGCAAGCATGCTTCTTTGAAGATGAATTTATTTGTTCATCCTGTCTATTCTTTCGGTTAGAAGAGATGCTCTTTGAGACCCGAGTGGAGTGTTTTCCATTTCTAGATGTTGCTGTGTTCTCCCCATTTATTGTTTCATCTGTTAAACCAAATTTAGATTTCATTTTATTTCTGTGAATGTCCACTTTCCTTTCAATTTCTTCTAGATTGCTCATACCACATTCTTCAAGAGACTCATGATACCCCATCACTGCAACCTCCAATTTACGTAGCTTTTGCCTTTGTTCTTCATTCATTCCTATGTCATTAGCTGTAGGAAAGCTGTCAACAATAACTTCTTGTCTCTCACCTTTTCCTGAACCATAAGAGTCCTCACTACTAGAAGAAGAGTAGCCCAAACCAAGACCTTGAGCATCCTATGTTCCTTCAGCGTAACTATCCTCATCTTCATGTGTCCACTTAGAGGCCGGTAAAATAGGTTCAATTTTCCTAGCTTTTCTTACAAATGGTTTTAGTTCTGGCTGTGGAATTACTAATTTAGGAGCCAGTGTGAGAGCAAAATGCTACATATCACCTTCATGGCATGGCCATCCAGAAGAATCCCCTAAGAAGTTCTGACTTAATTCCCTTTGCTCCCTACCAGCACCAAGGTTCACTTCTTTCCGTTCACCACTACCAGTGTTCCAACCTCTAGCTGAATTCCATTTTCCTTCTGATCTAGAAGTGTTGTTGCTTTCTCTTCCATGTCTCAATGGATAACTCTGCCCATACTGAAAGACAACATCATGCTCTTGGGATTTTTGTTTCTCCGCTTCATCTAAGCTAAGCAAACATGCAACCATCCTCTCCCTACCACCATGAATGTATAGCCCATTATGCCTACAATGCCTTTCAAGTTCTGCAAGAGAAAGACTTGACAATTTTTTATCTGTTGCTCCCTTTCCAATGGACAGTGTAGCATCTTGATTTTCTTTAGTTCCTTCCAACACATCATTTCCAATCTCTTGCAAACTGCTAATACCCTTAACTAGTGGAGCATCTCCGCAAATTGAATGAAAAGGTGAAACACTTGAATTTCTACGACGCAGAAAAGTAGCTCTTAGTCCAATTATCATAGTTCTTCATAGTATCAATATCAAGTAAATCAATCATGTATGCTTTACTGATCACATCATATGAGGGTTCTAGTGTTGTCATTGACTTCTCTACTAGAGATTCCACATGAGATCTCAAGCAAACTTTACAAGTGACATGCATGCAACTGGTGAGAAAACCACCACCATGATTTTGATGTCTACACCTCGCAACATTAGAAAGGAACCTCTACCATATAGGACTATCTTATGTTCATCTCAAACCTACTACCCTCACTGTCACACAACTGTCTTGGATTTGCATCTATTGAAACAAATTTTGAAAGTCACTCTTACATTGTCAACTGTGCATTGTATCACCATTGTCAAGTGTCATTGTCAATGACAATGACCTTACTCACTGCACTTATTTTCACAAGTGCACCTATTAGTAACCCATTTTCCTCCAATGATAAGCATTCTATGGTTTATTCTTTTATTTTCTATAGCTCTTGCAAATGTGGGAGAGAACCATAACACATACTACTAGCGGATAATGATAACCCCATACTTGTTGGACCTTGCTGTCTTGTAGGATGCATTCATGACTGTATTCATTGTTGTTGTCCAGTTCACTCCCTTAGGACCACCCCTTGTAGACTCTTAAAATTTGTTGTCCCTATTCACTTGTATCATGACCTTGGCTTCAAAAGGGGTCACCTTGTGTTGCTTCATGATTGACCCAACCATTGCTTGTTGCCCCACATGTTTACTACCTGATTTCCTCAACCATTGTTTACCTTTTCAATTATGTGCTACAATTAACACTGCCTCCTCACTTTGATCCTAGTGGGCAGACACATATCACCTACGTTGGTGACCTGAAAACTCATCATCCTATGTGATGTGTGGCTATCCACTAGGGTTAAGGTGAGAGGGACTTGACAATACTCTGGATTGCTCCCTCATTATTTAAGAGATGCATAATTGAACTTGATGCATCTTTTGAATCTGATAATGAAATTTGATCAACTGGTGTGATTCCATATTAATTTAATGCATTAATAATAGGTATATCTTTGATCAAGTTGTTCAATTTCCTATTTCTCTCAAAGCATGCTGAGCTCTACCCTTGTGGGAGCCACATTCACCCCACATGCTGCATTTAACTGAATCAGAATAGTAACGAGACTTGTCCTAAATCTACACATGAAGCAAACAAGTTAGAAAAATAGATGCATATTTTGGATGTGTTTGATGACTTCATTGTTTTCTAGGACATCCAAGGTTTGCATACTTATTTAATGCACTTAGGGATCAATTTATACATCCATAGGTAGGTGTTCATGTAAGGTTTGAGATCTTTCATTGCTTAGAGCATTTCTCTAATGTCATTGTTTTTTCCAGATGCAGGAGCTAGGAGCACTACGGAGTTGGGAAGGACACAAGCAGTTTGCGGGTAGTAGTAGGGCAAGAGGACAACTTCAAAACTAGTCATTCTCAGGCAATGACTGGTCTCCACCCTTATATGCACATTCTATTTGTTTACTTATTCATGTATAGATTGTTTCTTTATTTTCATTGAATAAGTAAAGTTAGTCCCTTGGCTTGTGAGGGACATGTACATTTCATGATTATCAATAAAAGATTACATTTGTATACATATGATTCTCTTTCTCATTTGTTGTAATTGCAACATTGGAATGAAAATGTAATCTATTTCATTTGAAAATATTTTTCATGCATATTGATGACTTGACCTAGCAGACTATGGTTTACCTTTTAAATGTTTAAATCAACACAAAATAATAAACAATAAACCTGATTTCAGCTGAAAGCTAAAAATTAGGTAACAATTATATCATAAATCAATGGTGGAATCTAAAGATTAGAAATACGGCTCTAAAGAAATTAATAATTGTGATATACTATTGGTGAATTAATATAAATTTCTACTGTAATTTATAAAATTTAGGCGAATCTAATCTAATCATGCATCGAATATTGTGGTGATTTTTTGAGTTAATTTTTTTAATAAAATAAATTATTTGGCAATTTAAATAAGACTATAATAAAATTTTGTAAAAATGTGGCTATTCAAGTCACGTTATAGCTCGAACTATTAGCCAATTTTGGATTCCCAAATTTCAACTATTAGCCAATTGGCGAATATTAGCCAGTAAAAAAATCATTATTTGTCATGTAAAAAGTGAGTAATGGTGATGTGCCATATTTAAGCCCGAACCGAAGGATGTTTAAAGAAATGTGAAAAGTGTAGTTAGGGTTTAGTTTTTTTGGGGGGGTTTATATTGGAGAGTTTTGGGAAAAGAGAGGGGGGGTTACTTTTTTTTCTTTTATGTTGATTTTGAGAAGAGAAGAAGAGGAGAAAAAGTTGAAACAAGCCTTTGATTGACTATTGGAAAATTATGGAGGGAAGCCTTCTTACTTTGATCATTTCATTAAAGTGATACAAAACCTTAAGCAAAATTGTGTAAAGAGAAATGGTAATTTGATTGTGGTAGTTGAATCGATCTATTGTTGTACTTAGTCGTGTTAGACAACCCTAGAAAGTAAATGTGAAATGTGTCTCCCCTTTTCATTGAATTTGAAAATGGCATCCCTTGAATCCATTTAAATGCAGTAGGTAAGAGCTCCTTATGCATTCTTTTAGTAGTTGTGTGTTTAGGCCAATCTTCTTGGCTCAAGGGTAATGGTGAGAGTATTATAGACTTGATGCCCCATTTATGGTTGGGTGGAAAAGGGTTTGCTCTCCCATTGACTAATAGAGATATTAGATTGCAAGTGGTTGGTTTTATACAAATTCCAAGGGAAACCAATAAGAAATATGTGGAATAAGTTATAGAAAACAACTTAAAAATAAAAATAAAACATAGTGAAATTTTAGGTTGAAAAAACTTGTTGGTTACTAGGTCCTTGTAGAGCATGTAAAATTGCTTATAAATGGTGTGTATTCAAGACATGAATTAGATAATGTTTAGAGAATTAAAAAAAACAAGAATATGAATGGTGTGTATTGTTCTTGCAACTAATGCTTACCAGCTAGTAGCTGCACGACAACTAGATCTGTGGTTAGAGGTTGTCGCCCCATCTTTCCCTGTTAAAAAAAGCATATAAAGAGCCTCAAATCTGAGGTAAATAAGCAATTAAAATGGTTACAATAAAGCAATAAACTTGTAAGTAAAGTGTTGAATAGCCAGAAACCTCACAATTAAAAAAAACTTTGTCATGGCCAAAAAAAAACAAGGTAGGAGAATAACAACAAAAGAAAAGAATTTGTGGCAAGTTTATATTTCATAATAGAAGCTTTCCCTTGATAGACTAGATACCTTTCTCATTTTCCTCCTTGATGCCTCCTGTAGGTTGGAAAACACCTGTCACTGATGCCTTCCTATTCATGTCCTATGTAGCCACCACAAAAGGGGATAACAATAAAATTATTTAGGGTTTGAATTTTGGATTTGTGTGGTATAGAAGTAATGGTGACAATTATTTTTATAAGAATATTTATATGTAATGGGTTACATTTTTTAAGATAATTATCATTTCATGAAATCTATTTAAATTCTAATTAAACTTGAACAAATTTATTACTAGACCTTAATTTAGAAATAGTTATTCATGAAATTTTATTGATTTTAAAATAATAAATCTACACAAATTATGTTGAATTTTAGTTTAAGGGATAGTTAGATCAAATTTCCATATACATGGCTCTTGTGGAGTTATTTATTTATTTATTTGAAATGAATATATATTTATTATTATCTTTTAGAAAAGAATAAGATAGTTAAATAAAGAGATAGAGAAAAATAATCTATCACTTAGCTATTGATACTATTAATATTGTTGTTTTCAACTAAACCAAGAATAATTAGTCATAAATTAAATTTGATAAAAAAAAATTATTAAATACCACCTCAATTATTATTCATACTAAATCTCAACATAAACCATACGAAAATAATATAAAATAAAATTTAATGGCCTCTTTGGTATATGTGATAATTTGAAATCTTAAAAGTCTCATCAAATAATCGTTTAGCTTAGTTCTAGCTAAATTAGTGAAACTAAAGCAACAAGTTCAAAGTTGCGTGTAATGTGTAGCATGAATACATTTATTGAGTTTTGAAACAAAAAAATATGCCTATATATTTGAGTGGCAATATTTAGTGTTAATCTAGGAGCATCAAAATTTGATTAGTTATTATATATTGGTGGGAAGGAAAACTAATATAATGGTTTTATGTTTAGGTATATACCCTCAAGTCTTGCTAAAATATATCTAATCTAGTACTCTATATAAATTTTCAATCTAATCATGAAGGTAATAGTTTCTTACTTTTTTATGCCCTAGAAGTCCTTGTAAAGTATTAATTAAAGTCCAATTAACCACCATTAAATGGGTTTCAAAAAATACCAAACTACATAATGGGTTATTATTTTCTCTTAATAATCTATAATATAACTTGATTTTGATATTTCACAGAACTTGGTTAAAGTTGAGAATATCATAGATGTAACTTGATGAGTGGTATAATTTCTAATATTGTGGATCCGAATGCATTATGCAACGTAACACACTAGTCAATACGCAAGTCAATAAGTTGTGAACCTTTGGAGTAGAGGAGTTATAATTTATACTTTCCACAATAAACTAAAGCTTTAGCATCACACCCGTTGGAGCATATTGACAAATGATTTGGTTCCTTTATAAGGGTATCATCTCTAAGTCCCATAGCCTTTGAGAAATTTGTTAGGGTCTCAAGGGGTATATTGGCTAGAGTTATGGAAATATGGTGGACAATTAAAGTCAATAGGTTAATCTTACCTTCCTAACTACAAATGACAAAGTCGTATCCCTTCTAGAATAAGGAGCTTCTCTTTTGAGCTCATTTTTAAATCTCACTTGACCCAAATAGGGTAGAGAATAAAATTCTATATTTGGTTACAATGTACAAGTGAAATAGTAAATATCATTCCCACATTAGCAAATTTTCATCCCTATTTTACCATAGTATTGGTTCATAGATCAATTTATCCTCTATCACTATTCTTAGTAATAGACCTTGGCCACCATGTATGAAAATCCCACATTTCTTCCATATAATAACATTTATGACACCCTTGTTGGCCACCATGTATGAAAGGATCACATTCTTGGTATGAGAGAGAGAGGCAAGGAGAGATAGATGGAGGGGTAGGGATGGAGGGAGAGAGGTGAGAGAGAGAGAGAAATGACAAGAAAGAGGTAGGTAGAGAGGGGTGGAGAGAGGTGAGATAGAGAGAGAGGAGGGATGGAGGGAGGGAGAGAGAGAAGGGAGGGAGGGAGAGGTAAAGTGGGATATGAGAGAGAGGAAGATGGAGAGATTGAGAGAGGGAAGGAGGGAGGGAGGGAGAGAGATATGGGTATAGAGGAATAGGTAGGTAGAGAGAAGTAGAGAGGGAAGGAGAGAGGGAGGGATAGGTAGGGAGGGAGGGAGAGAGGTGAGAGAGAGAAGATAGGGTGGTAGGGAATGATGGAGGGAGAGGTAGGTATTGATTTTTATTTTTTTTCATTTTCTACTAGATATTTCAGGTTGAAGTTGTTTGTTGCTAATTTCTTCAATATGCCATAACTTTTTCCTTGGTGCTTTGATTTTTGGAAATGAATAGGCATTGGAAAGATATCGAAGAACACTATACAACTTGTTAGCAAATGAATTGGATTGTGATAAATATGCTCAAAATAAATGACTCTCAACCCTATTTAGCACTAGTATCAATTCACTAACAACTTTGAAAAGACCACAATTGCATTTGTGGATTTTCTTTGAATTTTGGAGGTACAACTCCCTCGAATGATATAAAATGAATCTAACTAAACTAAATAAACACAAGTATGCTTTTAACCAAAAAGCAAGAAAGGAAACATACACTATTTCATAAATATGAAACTAACACGAATGCGTAAACAACAACCATAAATGAACAACACAAAGATTGAAAAGATATATGACTATCTCATTAAAGAAATTAAGATCATACTATAATAAATGGATAGCATAAATCTTATCTCACAAAGAAGACATAAATCTATTGCACGCGTAACACAAAGATTAGCATACTAAGCATCTCATTAAATTCACAACTCAAAGATTATGAATTATTACAACATGAAATAAATGACTAAATCCCTCTTGAAAACACCACAAAGTGTATATTTGGAGATCTGACCCCATCTCCTTCTCCATTTTCTAATTTATAGCAAACCAATTCCACTAGACTAATGCTTAAACTATTACTAAATCTGATGTCTTCTTGTCTTCCATCGTCTTTTTGGAGACTACTAAAGATCAATCGAAATAATTAATCTAGAAAATGAAAGGGCATCAGTCAAGAAAACTGATCTTATTTACACCAATGACCACTAGATGACTTTCACACAAATGAATAATTAATGAAGCTTTTGGAGAACACCATATGATAGCAAATGTTTACTGCCAACTAAGGGTATGATTTAATGTTGGTTTCAAATCAACAATTAATACAAACCAAGTTATCATCCCACCAAATCTAAGAGGAAAAAACACCAATGTCCAACCAACCTTCTATAAATTCAACCAATGTTACCACTCTTCATCAGTCAGAAGCATCCAACATGGCAAGCACTCAGAGTGATGGCGATTCTACAAATGATTTCATTGTTTTGGAGGAGATTGAATGCAGTTCGTTGTTCAGGCATCTGTTGGATCAACTGAAAGAAGTCTTCATGATACAGAGTGAGGTGGAAGAAGAGGTGCTTCACAGTATCCTAGGAAAAGAGTTTATGAGCTAGGAACATGTACACAATACTACCATGTTAGAGCATTTCGTGTACATGGTCATCAGGACCTCTGGTCATCGCAACTGGGTGTAAGAGCATTAGAATGTCTGGTGAGGCCTAAATTTCATCATCGTGTCAATGTAGCTATCACTGGGCTCAGTCACTATCCTCGGAGTAGACTGGTAGGTGACACCATTTGTATAGTGTCATCTCTTCAGAATGATACCATGGAGGAAGTGGTTGCTCTTCTTCATGCAGGAATTGTGAAGAATAATATGGGGCTCTTTGCCTAATTCTTGCAATCACATGATAACCTACTATTCCCTGCTCAACTTGAATGCCTCCAGATTGTGGTTGAGAGCATCTGAGTCCCGATGTTTGATCTATGTTTCTGAACAAGAATGTCTCCTTTTTTCTTTTGTTATTGATACCAACTTTTGCAATTGAATTAACCAATTTTGTAGTGCCAATGCGATGTATACACGTATTTATATATATAAATAAAATATCTTTTTCTATCTCTATGTGTATGACTTTGTTTATTTTTTATTCATATCAATTTTGGTTTTCTTCATGTAATGCACTAATCTTGTAAATCAACATTCACTTTCTTTTCCATTAATTAACTAAAGTGCTTTTAGGTGGGAAAGTAGTTGACTCATTGAACTTGGTAAAACACTGCTTAGGTTTCAAAGATTTTGAGGAATACCGCCCATAACATAACTTGCAGTATAAGCTATTGGATGATTTCTGACACATGGTAACTAATCACATGGGTCACTAACATGTGGGTTATTCACAAAAATATAGCCCCCTTTTTAAAGAAATGGTGGGTTAGGATAAAGTCATAAAACACCGCCTAGCCAAAGAAATAACAATACGGGTGGTAGAGCGGGTGGTTAGAGAAACTAATGAAAACCTCACCCGAGTTAGAGATGTACAAAAAAACACCGCCTAAAGACAAATTTAAATAAAATGACTAAGGCACATAAGGAAAGATAGTTGAAAAAGGGAACGGTCATGTTTATGAGTAACACAACTATAGGGCTAATTTTTCTAAATTTAGTCTTGGGTTCATTTTGCATTAGAATTGTAATTTTGGCTATTTTTTGCCTATTGAGCATTATATCTTGGAAAATTATTTGTAAACACATTAAACTATAAAGTTCCAACCTTATAATATTTTGGGTGGTAATTTTTGATACTATTGTAAAGGGTGGGAGTGTATTGGTGACCTTTTTTGGCATCTTTTGTAATCATTTGAGGATTGTATCACTATTTTTTCTATTCACCCTTCTGTGATAATCTTGGAAAAGTCCAATTATGAGTCTTGGAAAAAGGAATTCTAACTCATCGCAGATGTCTTAAAATTTTTCCTTACCTTTATGGGTTCATTCTTGAACCACACACCTAGAAGAAAATTAGTATGGCATGATAAAATTGATCATGTATTAGGATTGATTGGTTCCAATGTTGGTAATGAAACTATCTTGGCTATAGTGGACATTGAATTTACCTATACACATTGGACCAAGATTTGGGAGATGTTTGGAGACCCTCATGTTTTTTCATTCCTAGATGATCCTGTTTCACATTGCCTCATTCCACTTGATGATAGAGATAATATACCTTTTGATGATGCTACTTTATAGGATCTTGAGTATTTTAGAGGTATTGAATGTTCAAATGACATAGAGACTTCTCTTATTTCTTCTCATCCTCATATTGATACCTCACCAACAATACCTGTTGCTACTTCAGATGCTTCTTCAAGAGCCTCCACTAATTTATGACAATAGGATCATTTATGTCTTTTAGATTAAATCCATTGGGACCAATTTATACCATACATCTCTTACTTGTTTATAGAGTCCCTCATTTTAGACCTAGATGACAATATTGAGGACATATGTCTTCTCTTTGAGGACCACTCTTTTTCCCTTGTATATGTTGCTACTTTAGAGTCTAGTGTTTCTTTTTTGAATGTTTTGAGTGATTCTTTACAAGAGGACTTACATTATCTTTTAGGTTCAACTTTGTGGGATGATCTCTTGACATGTATTTCAAACTTGTTTATGGAGAAACATATTGCAGATTTGGGAGACAATATTGAGTGTATTCATCTTCTCTTTAACAAAGTTGATTCTTCTTCAATTATTGTGAGGGAACACTCCGCCCCTCTTGTTTAATCCCTACATGATCATTCCTCATAGTTTGACATGACTGTGGATACTTTGGATAAAAATTTGGAGGAGATATTTGAGTCTTTGGATTGTGTTCTACACTGGTCTCTAGGAGATTCTGATTTATCATATTCAACAGTGTGGCCTAGAATGCCTAATTTGATTATGACTTCTTTCAACATTGACATGGGGACACTTGACTCAAGTTCAAAGACTTCATACATTCTACACTTTCTTCCTATATATTTCTTTTAATACTTGGGATATAGCTTGCATACACCTTTGGTTTTGTTTCTTCCTAAGGGGAGGAACATTACTTGATGATCATGGGCCATCTTCTCCATCTGGTTCCAAGAATCTATCATTGGATCTCTTTGGGAGGGATACTTATTCCTTCTCTTCTTCTTCTCTCTCTATTTTGGGGGTGTTCTCTCTCTATTTTTGGTGGTGCTTCTTCTTCTTTTGGGGGAAATTTGATATGTACATGGGTACCTAAGATAGCCTCATTTTCTAGGACCCATCATCTTTTACATCTTCCTAAGCTACACTCAAGGGGGGTGTTAGTGTAGTTTTTTATTTTCCTAGTGGGATATTTATTTTTTCCTTAGTTATAGGTTTTTCCTACACATTTATTAAGATTTCTTAGGACAATAAAGTGAGTTTCTCGTTTAATAATTAGGAGATAAAGTGATGGGGTGTCTCCACCTTTTAAAGGTGGAGCATCTAATTTTTCATCACTTCATGTAATGTTGGTGGTTATTGGTGGTCAATCCTCATTGGTTAATTTGCCACATCCTTCTTCTCCTTAGTTCTATATATATAATCACTACCTATCTTGTATTTTCATATTCGTTCATATTCATTGATGCATACATTAGCATACATGTACCTTGATGCATGTATTAATTATTCCAAAAAATTGCTTTGAGCTCCTACTACAATTTTGTTATCTTGACATTTGCACATCTCTTAGAATTGGGTTTATAATTGTGTTACTTCATTTATAGTTTTATAGCTTATCTCTCTCATAAAAAGATCTTGGTTATTCATTTGTTTTCAATTTCAAATGTGGACATCCATAATTTTGATGGTAAAAATATAATTTCATGGATAAGCCTCATGAAGCAATAATTAAACTTCATAATATACTCAATAATTCCATGGTTGACATAGCCTTATTTAAAATTAGGACCTTACCTATGGTAGCCATGGAAGATGAGTGACAAGAAATGATAAATTTTTAGTTGGAAAGAATTCAATAATGAATTAATAACCTCCTATGAGCAACCATGCATTGGAAGCTATTTTACCCAATTAAATTTTTTAAAACAATCAAAGTCTATAGTTGAATATAATGTTGAACATTTTTTAAAACAATCAAAGTCTATAGCTGAATATAATGTTGAAAATTTAAGGTTGGCAATTTAGGACCTTGAGGTGACGCCTTACCAAAGGCTACAATTGTACATCAATGGACTTAAAGACCAACTTCAACATCAAGTTCATTTATTGGAACCTTGTATAGTTAGGAAATATATGCAATAAGTATTACATATTAAGAAATAAAAAAACCACCAAAATTTCATAGAAGGTGAAACTAAAAGATTAAATGACAAAAATGGGACTAATCCTGTTACACCCCATTGTGCGTTTACCTATTTACAATTACTACGATTGGTTAAAATAATAAACATATGAATGTGGTTGTATTTCTGATTGAAAAACATGTGTCTATACTTAGTTTATATGTGACATTGGGAAAATGAAGAATGAACATTAAAATTATTTGATGTTATGTTAAACTAAATATGTAGAATGAATGTTGATTAAATTTGATGTTTTGATTATGAAATGAATAAATGCAAATGATAATTTTGATGAACAACTAACTACTATTGCAATGTTCTAAGTTGAATGCAGATATAGGGATCAAGCCTTCAGAAGGGAGGGGAAGTATCACTCAAGAGAAGTGATTGGTCGGGTAACCCTTAACGAAGCCTAAATTGAGCTTTTTCACACACAAACATATAGTATGGTCTAGTTGAGTCATAGTTCAGGAAATTGGTAAGTCACCCCTTAGTTTTTTTGTGTTTGAATTTGAAAGGATTATGATTCTGTTGTGAATGTTCTTGTTAGTGATAATTGTTGAGTCTTCTTTATATGTGTGAGCTCTTTCTTATGTGTTCTTTATTTTATTGATGAAATATATATATACATGGAATGTATATATGTATACATGTACATGTCAACAATAAAACCATACACATGAGTTAATATGTACATGAGTATACATAGGTATGTGCACCTATTCATGCTCATGGATAGATTCCTCATGGGCATGAGGGTATTGAATGGATATATATATACATATATACACACACTTATACACCATATGCATATATGTCTATCAATAAGTTAGTAAGTATTTGTGATTGATTGTATAAGCAAATATATATATATATATATATATATATATATATATATATATATATATATATATATATATATATCATTATGTGTTGATGTGATGGAACATCCATACAAATATATTGATCTATGTATATATACACATATGTGTATATAGGTATATACATATGGCATTGATTATAAAATGATAATATAGATATATGCATTCAAAATATCGAATGATGTATAGTAGCTATAGCATGAGTTAATTGATATATATATATATAAATATACACACACACACACACACACACACACACACACACACACACACACACACACATATTTGTATTAGATATAGTTTGAACAACAAAAAAGTTACATCAGCATGAGAAAAAATAGTAGTACTATTGTAGTTATCCCCCCTTACAAAATAAAAATTATCATTCCCCCTTACAAGTATACAAAAAATAGATCATATACAACTAAGTATCAAAATTATATCAACTTTGGTCATATCACTTTTGAGTCATGTGCTCTGTTTTAACCAACAACCAACCCTGTGAAACCATTCTGAAGGGTACTACTGAGCTGCAAGGGAGATGTCGTGCTATCAAAAAGCTCCAACTTGTTATGTGATCCCTGATCTATATGTTCCCAACAAGAGGTTTTCAAGCCATACCAACCAACAAAAAGGAGCCGAGTCACACCAACATCCATCGTGCACAAAAAAATGGGGGGATTCTTCCACCTTAGTTTGTTGCATTCCCACTTTGAGCCAAATTTTTCATCCTCAAGAGGGCCCCTGCTACTTCAATTTCATCTCTAGTGAAATCCTTAATATTGAGCATCAATGGCATGTCTTCATTCTAGGTTTCTTTGATGATCTTTTCATTGAACTCCTTCTGGAAGGCCTCCAACGCACAAAGAAATATCTCTATGGTATACTACCAGTTGTCACCAAAATTTTCCTCTCGCAAGTTGATTGTCATATTTCCTTCTTTGATGAACTGCATGAATTTTCTTTTAGACACCTTTACTTTCAATGAAACCTACACAACCACATTGTATAAGATGAGTCTTTTGCATGACTAAGTAAGTGTCCTTGTCCCTTTAAATTTATCATCATTCCTCGATTTCTAGATTATCCACAAAATTTTAGTTGCAATGCAATTCCAAAAGAATACAAGTTCTTTCTATTTTTTATTAAATTTAGAGAAAATAATTCTATTAGGGTTGGGTTTGTCATTGACTTCCAAAATGTCCTGCTTATGACAAAATAGATTCCTAATTTCCTTGGCATGAAGGTATTAAAAAAAATGTGCATTATGGATTCTGGCACCCTGCATAGGCTACATACTTCAATATCTTATAATTTTAGTTTGTAAGGTAATCTTTGCATCATTAGAAGCCATCTAAATGTGGCCTTCTTTGGTTCAATTGTGTTGGCCCACAGACTCCTTAAAATTTTCATCCATTCCTCCTTGGATAACCTGAGATTACAAGTTGTGTTTAGATGGTCAAAGATTCCATAAGAGAGTTATAAACAGTCCTCACATCAAGTTTGGAGAGTTTTGTGTCTTCCCCCCATTTAAAATCTTTATACTATGGTTTATCACCTTCTAGGGCTTTGAAGATCCATTTGGTTTCCAAATAAATTCCCTGCATTTTCAAATCCTTTAATCCCAACCCACCTTCAACTTTATTCACACAACACCATTCCCATGTCACCGCATGCTTCTTCCTCCTTCCCTTTCCATCCGACCACAGAAAGACCCTTATTTTCTTTTGTATTTCATCAACTTGGTAGTTGCTGAAAAGCCAGATAGAGGCAAAGTACAAAATGTAGGAGGAAATTATTTTCTGACATACTTGAATTCTCCCTACTAGGGACAAGTATTACCTATTCCATTTACCCAATTTTGCATCAATCTTTCCTTGGATCCATAACCACATCTCTTTGAGATTAGGGAAAACCGTAAAGGGAATGCCAAGATACCTTTGTTTTTGTGGCCCACCCCATTGCACACCGAACCTACAGAGCCAATCAAGAGGATTCTCCTTCCAACCCAACATGATGGACTTGGAGAGGGAAATCTTAGCACCAAATGCAACACAAAAAATGTCTAGCTTCACCATTAGGTTGGAGATGTTAGATTCATTTAGCAGGGGGAAGAGGGTCGTTTCATCAACAAATTGAATATTAATGAGTTCACTTTGATCTAGGAGTACTATCCTATTAACCTTCTATGAAGTTCCATTAGTGCTAAGTTATTAGTGCAGAGCATTAGAGGTAATAAAAACAATGTTGGGGCCAAGGAGCACCCTTGCCTAATTGATCTCTCCAACAAAAAATTCTCTATTAGGGACCCATTGACATCCACTTGGGAAATTGCATCCTTAAAGAGAGTGACCACTGTATGAAAAGTTTTTTGTGAACCCAAAATCCTCCAACATCATCTTGATGCAAGCCCACTCAACTCTGTCATATACCTTTTCAAAATCTAACAACACCATTGCCACATCTTGGTTTGAAATTCTGGCCCATTCCATGGCTTCCCAGTTGGTAATTAGATTTTCAAGGATATGTCTACCTTTGATGAACCCAATTTGTGTGTTGTTAATGAACCTTAGAAAAATGTTAGCAAGTCTTCTTGCTAACACCTTAGCAAGGATTTTGTATGACACATTTAGTAGAGTTATTGGCCTCTAGTTTCTGATTTGTGTTTTAGCACCATCTTTGGGCAGCAACTTAATGATTCCTTTATTTATGTCTCTCCCTAGAGTGCCTCTTTCCAAGGCCTCCATATACACTAGGAATAGATCCTCCACCACCCAGTCACTAAAGACTGTTGGATTTCTCTTTGTGGTATATTGTCCTTGATGACAAAACTACAAAACTGATTAGTGCTTTGAATACTAGTGCTCTTTGTGTTTAGTTTGGAAAACTTGGCATTCTTAGTTTTTGGTGATCATGCTTTGGGTTGATGTATGCATTTGGGTGCATTTGTTCATCACTTAATGTGGTATTGATCATGTTAAGCTTTATGTGAAGATAAAAGCTATTCAGATGGTCTGATTGTTTCAGATTTGGTTTCTCAAGATCTTTATGCTTTGAACTGTTACATATTTGTTGGCTCTTGATGATGTCTTGATGATGTCTATTTCATATTTCAGCTTGATTTGTTTCAAGTTTATTACAATTGAGATCTTGATTTAATTGGACTAACAGTGTGATAAGGTTTGATTCAGGTTATTCAGATGGTATTCGTGGTGATAAGGCCTTCTTCAGCTTTAGTTTTATGACATTGTCACCTTCACATGTTCAGGTATATTGATTCATGGCATATACAGATGGAGGTAATGCTTATGGCAATATGGTGTTAGTTGGTATGACTTATTCTTGATAAATTTGGTACATATTGTTGGTTCTTCGCTTATTTATATTGCTTCATCAAGAAATTACTCTGTCTCAGGCAGTTTGGTTATTGATTCAATTGTTCCATGAAACTTGGTTTAGTAAAAATATCATATTCTCACATTTTATCTGGTGGCATAGTATACACTTTGGTTTTGGTATTTCATTTGTTTGATGGTGTTTATTGGCTCAAATGGAATATAATTTTCTATCATTTTTACTTGGTGATTTCTATGCCCAAGCCTTGACCTTATAGTCGACATCCAAAGGCAAATGCTTATCTTGATTATTCAAAGCCTTCTCTTTTACATATGATATTAATTTATCATTGGAATGTTAATGATTTGTGGGGTCAACATTTACATAGAGTAAACCCTATCGGGTTTCCCAAAGCATTTTTCAACGGTGATATTGTGTTCAAAGGTTACTTGCTTATGTCACTTGGAAACCATCATTTTTCATATGGTTAAGTCAGCATTATGAGAATCTTTGACTCAAAATATAGTTTATTATGTGTCGATAGTTTGCAAGAAAAATTTGGAGGTGATCATATGGTCGGGTCCTTGGTAAATGATTAGTCAAGCGAAATCATAAGCATTTTTAATTAGTTGATTATTATTGTGTCTTTTTGACTTCAAACTCCAAATATTTATTAATTTTGGCAAAGTCATCGATTGAATTGAGAGAAGACTTGTTTAGGGAAAAATGATATTGCATTTTCATTGAATAGTTTGGAACCCTAGCACCGCCATGCTAGAACTTCAGTTGCATAGTGTGCAAGGTTGCTGTGGTATTTTGGTTTGGTTTTCAGCTATGTTGATATTTGGTGGTTGAAAAGAATGTTGGTGGTTTTTGTTTGAGCTGGAAGCAGTAGTTTGGGCAGTTTTCATGAAGAACTTCAGGGATTTTAATTGCAGGTTAATTCCACTGTAACAGAGGTAATATCTATGCATTATTTTTTATATTTCAATGGTAAATCTGGTAAATGAAGAGGAAAAGAAAACTTTGTTTTTAGTTTAAAATAATTTTCTTAACAAAATTGAAACTACCTTGAACCCGAGCATAAACTAAAAGGTTTCATCTATCAGTGGCATTTTATTTTTCATATCATTTATTTTTTATTGGCTTTAGATTATACATTATGTTCATAAACTCTAGTTATTGAAATCAGGGTTTTCTTGACAAAGTTGTATAACCGTTTCACAAACATTGTATATATATGTATCTCTGCAAAAACATAAAGTGAGAGAGTGAAAAGAGTGTATGATGTGAAGAAAGGAAATTGTCCGGACAAAGTATTGTTCATTGTAAAATCATTTTGTAAAAAGAGAAGAGTAGGCTCATATTTTTTTTATCTCCTGATTGTATCACGTAGATTATGTTTTGAGTTGAGCATTATTGCAAAATCATTTTGTGCATCCTATTAGAATTTTATGACTCCGCAAGAGAATGATTGGCAGCTTATAAGGTTCCTGAAGGGCTGTAATATTTTGAATGTGTTTCATGTTGGTGTTTTAAAGATTATGGAGTTGGCGCCCATATCATATGTAGCTGGCTCTTTGATTAATACAAGGAAATTTAGCGAAGCGTTTTTTTATACCCCCAAGAGGTTTTTCCACTCAAGAAATCTTTGTGTTATGTGATATTATTTGTTCTCACTTTGTTTCATGTTAATGTGCCCATTCCAACAATGCTCTAATACATTTAGTATGATCAAAAGTTTCTTATTCTTAAAAGGTTACTGCGCAAGTCTTTTATTGAGAAAAAGTTGTTGTTGAGCCATAAAAGACATACAAGATTGTTCACACTCTAATTGAACAATATCATATGATGCTTTTAACATGTGTTTTAAATTTTCATCAAGTTTCATGTCAATCTGATCTAAAGTGTTAATGTTCACTTGCATAAACAAATTTTCCAGATTGGGTTAAAATTAGTAAAGGTTTCATTGTGCTTTCAAAGTCAAAAGTAAAAAATTATATCACTCTAATTCACCTCCCCCTCTTAGAGTGAATCCACTTCCGACAAGTGGTATTAGAGCGTAGGGTCTTGCATTAGGTTTCATACCTAGGATTGATTCTGGTCTTGGAAGTCATTATGTCACGAGTTTAAGAAGGTATTTCTGTCTGTTTGTATAGTCTTTATGTTATATGAAAACATATCTGTTTTTGATTAATAACTTTGCATAAACCTAGTGAAATTAAGTTCAACCAAGCTCTTGATAAGAGGAGTACTATGGGTAAGTGCAAAAGAAATAGAAGTTAGAAGAAAAACACTAGTGTCAAGTCTAGTGAAGTTTTATCTCAAGAATTACCCCTGCTAGTTGATAATAAAAATGATCCTATTGTTGGAGAAGAAGATCACTTAGTAAGTGACTTTGAACAAGAATTTGGTAAAAAAGAATGTGAAGATGATTTGTTTGAAGTAGATTTGGAAGGAGAATTGCTTGCTACCTTAGATGAGCTTAAAAGGCTTAAACTAGAAAATTAGGAACTTAAGATACAACTTCAAAAGAGTAATGATATTAATAAAGCATTAAATCAAAACTATGTTAAATCCGAACAGATTATTGAACTTCTGAAAGACCAAGTAGTTGATAAGAAAAATATTGAAGAAGGATTGGAAGCCAAGCTAAAAGACAAGGATGAATTGTGTATTAAACTAGACAATGAGATTGCTTCTTTAAGAAAATGTTCAGATAATGATTCCTTGTTAAAAGAGCTAACTCTTAAATATGATATGATTATTAGTCAGAAAATTGAAATTGAAGAATGTAAGAGGATAGCAGATGATGTAAGATCTGATTTGGAGGTTAAAAAGGTTGAATGTCTAAAACTAGAAGGAGAAGTAGTTGCATTAAGGAAAGAGCTGGAAAATGTCAAGGTTCAATTAGGTAAAAAATAGAAATTTGATCATATTACTCATCTACTGAATGAGATGATTGGCAGACAAAAGCATTCTAAGGACCCTTGGATATGAGGTTGGACAAAGCTCTACAGGAAAATCTAAACATGAGACAATGTTTGCTACTACAGATGGAAACAAGTTTACAGCCAGGAAAACACCAAGAATGAAGGTTGATCTTGGTCACCATATTGCTGTTGCTCAAACAAAAGTCAAATGGATTGATGAAAGGACAAATAGATCATCAATATCTTCATTTTTCAGGTATAACAACTCTCAATTTCATGGCTATTTCTATCATTGTTATGCTTATGGTCATAGAGCAAGAAATTGTAGGAGATATGAAAGAAATGATTATAGAAGTTTTGGAATGCCAAGAAAGAATATTTACTTTATTCCTCAAATTGACTATAACATCACATGCTTTAAATGTCATAAAATTGGGCATAAGGCACAACAGTGTAGGAGTAAGTTGAAGGAATCATTTAAAAATAACGATATAGGTGCATTGATCAAGAAAAAAAAAGGGCCCATATAGGTTTGGAGGAGAAAACAAGACCAAGGAAATGAATCTCAAAGAATTTGGAGAAGAAAGAAAGAAAAGGAGAAGGAAGGACTAAGTTTTGTATGTGATGCACAAGGATCATCTCTTAGCATTTAATGGTTGTTTTGGTTTAGGGGGAGCTTTCCATGAATATTCTACTTCAGCTTGGCATTACTTCTGTGATACTGTGATACATGATTGTATATTCACATGTATTCTTGACTCTCTAACAACATTTTAGTTGATATTACAATGATGTCTCATTCAGATGTTTTGCAGTGATTCTTTATTCTTTGATAGTATTATTTGTATTGCTTCAGTGAGTTGACAGTGATTTGAGCATTGGTTATGCATTGCAGTGACTTGTTTTTAGTACAACTATTGATGTCAGTGAGAGCTATCAAAGTGTTGGTTTATACTTGGTTGGTTCAATTGGTTCAATTATCTTGCTTTCTGTGCTAACAGTGGTTTCTTGAAGCTAATAGCTATCTGGACAACAATTGCTCTTATTTTTCAACATGACAGTGACTACATTGGTGAGATATCAATCTAGTGTGCCTTTAAAAGTGTGGTACTATAAGTGTTGCTGGCAACAATCATTGGCAGTTCTTACTATTGGACAAGTATATTCTACTTCTTTGCAAATTTTCTTCATTGTGATGAGATTTATATTCCTCTTAGATTGAGAGTAACTATGCTTTGTGTACTTTGATTACTCATCTTTGATTGTTTGTGGTTACCGAGTTGTCATTGGAATATTGGTTATTAGATGCTATTGTTTACTTGGAAAGAGGTACATGATCTTGCTACAATTGTACAATGACAATGATATCATTTTTTGTATACTTCAAGGAGTAAGTGTGTGGTGGTATATTACTCATATCAACTGATTAGTGTATTGAAACATGGTCTTTTCTATCAGAACAACCACAAAGTCATTTGTTTCAAATGTAATAACATTGGGCATAAAGTATAGCAGTGCAAATATTTGAGTTTTACTAAGATGATCTTGCAAGGAGTTGTGTTGTTCAAGGGTACTGTATACTAATGAAAATATTGAAGAGTTTCTAATTTGAAGTGTAAAATATCCTCTATTTGAAAATTTTATTGAGCTTGGACAAAGGCAACACTTTTGATCATAACATAACAGTAGAAATTTCATGGATCAAAAGGTAATAGTTGCTTAATGTTTCAGTTTGGCAATAATAAGGGAATTTGGCTAACCTTGGTTTCATTTTTGATAGTACAGTAATATTTGATTGAGCATTTATATGATAGTGTGACATCACTACCTATTATAGTTTATGACTCTGATATTGAAAATCATTGATAGTTGTTGAAGCCTTGTGGTCTAAATGTCTTAAACTTTTGATATTGCTAACAAAGGTAATCATCCGGTTTGAAAGGTAATGAATGAATCTTTGCATTAAGGAATGTTTTTGCTTGGTCTAGTGATTGATAGTTTTCAAAAGCTTTTGAAATGACAGTGCACTTTGTTTTTAAATGAACTTATTTTGGATGCTTGGGTTTTGGAAATAATGGTATGTCTTGAAAGCATCTTGTTGCAAAGCCTCTCAGATGTTCTTGATGGTGTTTCAATTGGATACTTGTATTCCTTGCAAAATGTCAGTTTGTGATGGTTGCTAACCATTTACAAGGCTTGCTACTTTGAAAAAGGTGACAATGGAGGATGGAGTTTAACATGACAAAGAAAGTGGTATGTTCCAGTAACAGGTCTATCAATTTGGTTTGTTGCATTATAATATTATGGTACCTTTGCTTTGGCATTGATGATATGGACCGAGATTCTTGAAAAAGACATACTATTATTTTTGCTATACAATCTTTACTCACTTACAACTCTCCTCCAAATATGTTTGCTACTTTTTTTTCTATATTTGCAACTGGATGAGTTACTAGTTTTTGGTGTCTCCTTTTGTATCCTTTGTCCTTGAGACAAAAAGGGGGAGGAAAGTATTATAGTTATGAGGCATTGAATTCTGTTATGAGGCATTATGTTGGTTGTTCAATTGTTTTTTTTTTTTTTTTGTTTCCGATGGTTGCAAATGGTTTCATATTCAGATGATTGCGGATGGTTTTTACCATCAAGTACAAAGGGGGAGTTTGTTGGCTTTCTCTTTGTGGTATATTGTCCTTGATGACAAAACTACAAAACTGATTAGTGCTTTGAATACTAGTGCTCTTTGTGTTCAGTTTGGCAAACTTGGAATTCTCAGTGTTTTGGTAATCATGCTTTGGGTTGATGTATTTGGGTGCATTTTTTCATCACTTAATGTGTTACTGATCATGTTAAGCTTTATGTACAGATAAAAGTTATTCAGATGGTCTAATTGTTTCAGATTTGGTTTCTCAGGATCTTTATGCTTTGAACTGTTACATATTTGTTGCCTCTTGATGATGTCTTGATGATATCTATTTCATATTTCAGCTTGATTTGTTTCAAGTTGATTGCAATTGAGATCTTGATTTAATTGGACTGACAGTGTGATAAGGTTTGATTTCGGCTATTCAGATGGTATTCATGGTGACAGGGCCTTCTTCAGCTTCAAATTTATGACATTGTCACCTTCACATGTTCAGGTATATTGATTCATGGCATATATAGATGAAGGTAATGCTTATGGCAATATGGTGTTAGTTGGTATGACTTATTGTTGATAAATTTGATACATATTGTTGGTTTGTCGCTTATTTATATTGCTTCATCAAGCAATTACTCTATCTCAGGCGGGTTGGTTATTGATTCAATTGCTCCATGAAACTTGGTTTAGTAAAAATATTATATTCTCACATTTTATCTGGTGGCATAGTATACACTTTGGTTCTGGTATTTCTTTTGTTTGATGGTGTTTATTGGCTCAAATGGCATATAATTTTCTATCATTTTTTACTTGGTGATTTCTATGCCCAAGCCTTGACCTTATAGTCGACATCCAAAGGCAAATGCTTATCTTGATTATTCAAAGCCTTCTCTTTTACATATGATATTAATTTATCATTGGCATGTTAATGATTTGTGGGGTCAACATTTACATAGAGTAAACCCTATCGGGTTTCCCAAAGCATTTTTCAATGGTGATATTGTGTTCGAAGGTTACTTGGTTATATCACTTGGCAGCCATCATTTTTCATATGGTTAAGTCAGCATTATGAGAATCTTTGACTCAGAATATAGTTTATTATGTGTCAACAATTTCCAAGCAAAATTTGGAGGTGATCATGTGGTCGGGTCCTTGGTAAATGATTAGTCAATTGAACTCATAAGCATTTTTAATCAGTTGATTATTATTGTGTCTTTTTGACTTTGGACTCCAAATCTTTATTAATTTTGGCAAAGTCATCGATTGACTTGAGAGAAGACTTGTTCAAGGAAAAATGATATTGCATTTTCATTGAATACTTTGGAACCCTAGCACCACCATGTTGGAACTTCAATTGCATTGTGTGCAAGGTTGCTGTGGTATTTGGTTTGGTTTTCAGTTATGTTGATGTTTGGTGGTTGGCAAGAATGTTGGTGGTTTTTGTTTGAGATGGAAGTGATAGTTTGGGCAGTTTTCATGAAGAACTTCAGGGATTTTAATTGCAGGTTAATTCCATCGTAATAGAGGTAATATCTATGCATTATTTTTGATATTTCAATGGTAAATCTGGTAAATTATGAAGAGGAAAAGAAAACTTTGTTTTTAGTTTCAAATAATTTTCTTAACAAAATTGAAACTACCTTGAACCCGAGCGTAAACTAAAAGGTTTCATCTCTTAGTGGCATTTTATTTTTCATATCATTGATTTTTATTGGCTTTAGATTATACATTATTTTCATAAACTCTGGTTATTGAAATCAGGTTTTTCTTGACAAAGTTGTATAACCGTTTCACAAATATTGTATATATATGTATCTCTGCAAAAACATAAAGTGAGAGAGTGAAAAGAGTGTATGATGTGAAGAAAGGAAATTGTCCAGACAAAGTATTGTTCATTGTAAAATCATTTTGTAAAAAGAGAAGAGTGGGCTCATATTTTTTTTATCTCCGATTGTATCACAGAGATTATGTTTTGAGTTGAGCATTATTGCAAAATCATTTTGTATCCTATTGTAATTTTATGACTACAAGAATGATTGCAGTTATAAGGTTCTAATGGGTTGCAATATTTTGAATGTTTCATGAAGTTGGTGCTTCAAAAAGATTATGGGAGTTGGTGCTCCACATTGTTACGGAGTTGGTGCTCTTTGATTAATAAAAGGGAAATTTTAGTGAGTGGTTTTTTATACCCCAAGAGGGTTTTTCCACTAAGGAAATATTTGTGTTATGTGATATTATTTTTCTATCATTTTGTTTCATGTTAATGTGCTCATTCAGTCAATGCTCTGATACGTTTAGTATGATCAAAAGTTTCTTATTTCAAAAGGTTGTCATGCAAAGTTAAAAAGTCTTTTATTGAGAAAATTTGTTGTTCTGTTACAAAAGCAAGTAAAAGATTGTTCACACTCTAATTGAACAATATCATATGATGCTTTTAACATGAGTTATATATGTTACTCAAGTTTCATGTCAATCTAATTTTAAATGTTGATGTACACTTGCATAAACAAGTCTGCCACATTGAGTTAAAAATAGTAAAAAGTCTTGTTGTACCTTTCAGAGTCAAAAATTTAAAAATTACTTCACTCTGATTCACCCCCCTCTCAAAGTGAATCCACTTCCAACAATATATATATACACATTTGATTGCACAATCAAGCACATATACAATTACTATCTTATAGGGAACATACATGCGATGTATATATAAATATATACATACATGTCGCATTGTTTGTTCGATAACACCATGCTCATAAGCATGCATAGGTACATCTACCTATATACTCTCATGTATGTGTTCCTTCATGCATATGATCTATCATTGACATGCATATGCATACATATATATACATTCAACGTATGTTCACCTCATCAATCAAGCATAGTAACATAAGGAAGAAATCATAAGTTGCAAACACATAAAAATCATCCAAGAATGCACTCAACAGTAGTCAAGACCCTTACTAATGCAAACACATCATACTAATGGATGAATTACCAATTCCCAACACCATAACTAGGATCAACCATTCTACTGTGAGTGCGTGTAAGCTCATTCAGGTTTCTTTATTAGTTACCCGACCAAGTTATTCTCATGAGTGTACTTCCCCTTGCACTTGGAGGATTAAACATGAACCTGCATCCAACTAACACATTCCCATGGTAGTCAACTATTCATCAAAATATGCATCTGCATAATATTTTTCCACAGTTAGAATATCCAATTCAATAACCATCCATTTCATATATATGCATTTCATCACATAACACTAAATGAAATAAACATTCATTCATATGTAATTCATTGATAACAAAGTGCATACATATATATTCTCAATCAAAATTCAAAGTACATTCACACTTGCAATAATTTACCCTAGCACAGTAATAATAAATAGGTAAATACACAATGGGGTGTGATAGTAATTCTACTTGAGTTTCTCTAAAGTTACATGTTCAAATGTATTCAATGACTCAATTTAATTCAATAGAATTTGGATAGACACCAATACTTAGTAGATTATAAACATGTCCTCCTTCATGCTCTTGCAATTAAGATAAATGACTTTCAAGGTGACTACAAGTTCATGTTCAAGCATTAGAACATTCTCCAGTGGAATTATTGTAAAGTAGCAGTGTTTATAATTTCTTCATCTATTATTATCTCCTTGATGAATAATGAACCAAAGCTTGGTGAATCTAGTGGAAGGGATGAGGCAAGAAGAAATGCTTTATCTTTAATCTAATCCACACCAAATTATCATAACTCTTTGTTATGTGTTATAATAGTAAATGTGTGGCCATTGAGGACAACATGATTAGGCTACCATCAATCATAGTAGATAGCACCAACATGATGCATAATTGACCTTTGTTATTTTATTATTGTAACATCCCAAGTGTTAGTATATAAACATAAAAAATAGGTTGATGAAAGTGGTGCACCAACCAAGTGCCTAATAGTCACACCAAGTCTAGATCTATTGATGTATAATAATTTAGGTGCTTACCTAGGAAATATAGAAATATGTGTTGATGGTTGTTAGAGTGGTAGTGAGGTTGTCTATTCACAATAATCAATAGTATGCATGATAAGTATGTTTTGCATTATGCCATGTGTGTGTATGGATTTGGATTATCACCACTAAGAGTTACATCAATGGGGTATTGCTAAGGAGAAATATGAATAATGGTCTCCTAAGCACTTCCCTGATGAGATTCAAGAGTCCGACATCTTGTTCAATCTTCTTAGCTAATTATTATTGCATTTTCTAATCTACTTGTCTCTCTAGGCCCCAAATTCATCCTTGACTAAATATGAATGCTTCCAATCTTTTTCTTCTCTCTCGAGGGTTTTAATGCTATTACTTTGCCTTTGTATTGCATTGTTTTCTTCCATGTGGTCTTCATTAGTGTTATACTTTCCATTGGGGCATTAACAATAGGCACAATTACAACAATAATCGGAACTCCATTTAATAGTCATTGCCTCTCTACTTCCACATAGGCTTTATCTAAGACATATAAGTAGGGATGGTTCACACTTTTCTTCCTTATTTATTTCACTAGCATCCATGTTTATCATGTAGCATAAATAACAATATACTTCAAGAGTTACATTAGGTAATTCCACTATAAGCACAAATATAACATAATAGTTTAGAGTGTGCTTAGCAATTAGGTCTATCAATCCATTTGTACAATGTACTATAGTGTCATTCTTATTGGTGGTTTGCAGCTAGTGCTTAGAAAGTGTGGTGTTAGTGTGCATAGTACCATGAGCATGGGAATTATCACTAAGATAGCTAAAATATTATAACATGTGTTGAATGAGTAGTGTGCCACAATAAAATTCTTACTTCTTATTCCATGCATCCTCCATATTTAGAATCATAGTATTATCCAAAAGAGTAGTGAATTCAAACTTTGTTGCATTGAATCCAATATCATAATCAACAAAAGTCAATGTTAGAGTAAGCTTATTTGTAATTTTTAATTCAAAAAATCTTCATTCTAATCAAGTGGAAAGCAACTCAAATGCACACATCAACTATGTCATCATCCTTAAATCTAATATGTGTGCCTTCTACATCTACTAAATCTATACTTGGGCATCATACAACTTCTTTTTCAACAATAGTTCAAAAGCTTGGCATATTCATGGCTTACATACATGGAAAGCTAATAAGCTTGAATAGTGACAAGGGTGAGATAACTATGGATTTTACATTCAAACACAATATTTTACCGCATAATCAACTTAATAAAAAGAACACTAACATTTTTTATGCCCCAAAGTATGGAAACCAATGTAGGAATAAGATCTATATCTTTGCAAGGGCAACATAATCCATATTATGTTCTCAATTGGCATTACCTATATCCTTATTGGCAATGTTAAAGCCTACATTTTTTGCAATCATCTTACCATATATTGTCTAACAAATGGTTGATAACTTGTAACTTAAATATCTTCAATCTACCCCACAACTCCTATAATGTATAACCATCAATAATATGCATGAGGTTAAACATGATATCTACCTTTACCTCTACATACATACCTTGTTTGTGATGGATCCTTGTGTTGCTTAAGTTACTGCCTATTAATGTTCTTCCTATTGCCCACCTTGGTAACACTATCCTACTAGTTCACATATTTTGCTTCGCAAGTAATAATACTAGCTCAAATTTTACATTATCCACTACTATCACATTAAATCAAACTTTTTTAAAACTACTAGCATTGTAGATTTTTTTTGTATTAAATTATGTAACATTTTTTCTCATAATGCATCCTATGTACTAAAATCTAGAAATTGTAAGGAAATTTAAAGGTTGGAAAAAACTCAATGGAGCTTCATTACAAATATTATTTATTTTTGGATTTCTTAGAAAAAATGGTGGATACATAGGAGTTCATGGTAGTGAGAGATTGTAAATATGATTGAAATGATCACTCATTGATCAATACATATTGGGATTTTCCAAATCCTTCACCTTATTAATCTATATTTCAACATAGGTGAAAAGACATTCTATTGTCATTTTTTTGACATCCTTGGCATACCTTTGTGATGACCCTATATTTTAACATCGTAACAATCTCTACCAATCAAATTGGTCAATAAAATGTGAGCATTAGAACATGTTTATGTTAAATGCATGTAATATCTCCTTTAAAGCATGACCTTCCAAATGACAACACATCAATTTTTTGACACCTCATTCCTTGCATGAGCATTCATTTACATGTTTTCAACACGTGAAAAATAGAATGATTGTAAACTACTACATTAAATTCCTAGTGATCTTGCATGCCAAGAATTTTTTTTAAGAATTTCTAAGGTTGGAACAAAATTAACAAAGTTTCACTACAAAGATTCTTGCTTTTTGGATTCTTTAGCAAAAATCATGGGCACATATGAATTCATAGTGATGAGAGGATGTAAATGTGATTGAAATGATTTCTCATTGATCAATGCATATTATGATTCTCTAAATTCTTCACCTTATTAATCTTTATTTTAATATAGGTGAACATACATTCTATTTTCATCTTTTCTGACGTCCTTGGCATGCCTTTTATGATCACCATATTTTTCAACCTAATGACAATATCTACCAATCAAATTGTTTAATAAAATGATATCTTCATAGCATGTCAAATTCTTAAATGTGTGTAATAAATTCTTTAAAATGTGACCTTCCAAATGATAACACTTATCACTTTTATGGCACCCCATTACTTGCATCATTAATTTACATGTTTTTTATAGACTACGGGAATCGGGTAGCCCCCCTATAAATTGTAGTTTGCCTGATAAACTCTTTTCACATGACCGACAATGTTGATGCAACACGCCGTTCAGTACCATGGGGATGGGGGGATACTAGACCTCATGACCTCTTTCCTGCAATAAGATGCTTTAGCCAATCAAGCTAGTTCATCGCCCCATCATTAATTTACATGTCAACATGTGAGAAATGAAATAAATTCAAACTAGTGCATTAAATTCCTAATAATGTTGCATGCCAAGCTGGAATCATGGTGAATTTTCCCATAAAAATATATATTTGGATTCATTAAATATGGTGTAGCTTGTACTAGTATCAATAATGACATCCTACACACTCAAATTCTTAAGTTCTATGTGTGCACTATGCAATATTTAAAAATACTTGTATTCTTACCTAGCACAATGCTTTATCATGTGATCATTAGGCATAGATAAGGAAGGTTAAACTTTCATAGACAAATAAAATACATACCTTTTAATATAGAATATAACATGGTGAAATTCATGAAACTAATCAATAAAATAAATACCTTTTGGAATGATGAATGCACTAGTGACATTCATGAACCTAATTAATAATGTATTTAGAGATTGCTTGGATAGGTTTGTGTTGTTATTCTTGGACGACATCTTAATCTACTTCAAGAATGAAGAACATCACGAGAATTTAGAGATGGTGTTATAATGTTTGAGAGAACATAAGTTGTATGTGAAACTCTCAAAGTGTACCTCTTCCAAAAAGAAGTACAATATTTGGATCATGTAATTTTGGAAAATGGGATTTCAATTGATCTTGTGAAGATAAAAGCAGTGTTGGAGTGGCTGGTGCTCAAGAGTGTACCAGAAGTTAGAAGTTTTATGGGTTTGGCTGGGTATTATCATAAGTTTGTTGCAAACTTTTCAAGGATAGCCTTTCCCATCACATCTTTACAAAGGAAGGGTAAGAAGTTTGAAAATGTCAAGCGACATTTGATCCACTCAAAGAAAAGTTGACCATGGCTCCAATACTCAAAGTACTAGATTCAGATGGTAACTTTATCATTATTATAGATGCATTGGGAGAAGGATTAGGTGGAGTGTTAATGTAGGAGGGGTGAGTCATAACTTTTGAATCTAGAAAATTGAAGCCCTATGAACAAAATTATGCTTCACATGATTTAGAGTTAGCAGTAGTTGTTCATGCGCTACAGATGTAGAGAAATTATATATTGGGAAAACCCTTTGAACTCAAGACCAATCACCATGGTCTAAAGTATTTGTTTACCCAACCTAACCTTAATGCTAGGTAGAGAAGGTGGTTAGAACTAATATCATACTATGATTTCAATATTAGTTATATTAAGGGAAAAGAGAATGGGGTTGTTGATGCTTTGAGTTGTAGGAGGCATATCTCCTCGATGGTATTTGTTGTGCCTATAACATACATGCCCCATTCAGAATGGGGACCCTCTCTTTGTCACTTTTTTCGAGTCACTTTTTCCTCCGCCTCATTTTGTGAGCCCCCTATTTTGAGTCCTAAGTGGTCAAGGAATCCTAAGGCTATCATCTTGAGTTGACCAAGTTTCACCACCCTTGAAATTTTTAGGTCTTCTGCCTTCGTGGAGTTCCTTTGGCAATTTTCCTTAAGTTCTCAAAATTCTCGTATTTTTCCTGGTGTGGGTTTTCCCCTGTGGGTTTCCCCTTGCAAAATTCCATTCATCTTTCGGTTGAGTTAGTGCATCCACCCACACTGTGGGACCCGCATCCTTCATTTCCATTCCCTTTTTCGGTCTTCCAAATGATGAACTTTTGACTACTGCCCGCCACATAGGCTCCACCATTCCCACCATTGGTTGATTCAAAAAGTGCCCTCACCAACCCTACCGGCCACTGTACTGGCATTAAATGCGGGAATTTAGTGGCTAAAATCCTATAAATAGAAAAGTTGACATGTCATTTTCACCGACATTCCTTCTGAACTTGTCAGAGCTTTGCCTTCCATCGCTACCTCTGTGCCCGTGTGATCCCATTGCCATTCAAATGTCATAGCCTTCAAATTCTTCAAAGGTTCTTGTGGGATATCTAGGTAGGTTTTCCACCGCCACCCCAGTCATGTGTTTTTCATTGAATTTTGCAAAGATGTTAAAATATTAAAAAGGAAAACCTTGAAACTGGCTAGAATATTAAATTCCACACAAAACCCACATTTTGAAATTTGAAAACCCTTTGAAAATTGATCGTTTAGGGCCATGCAGAACCTAGCACCTCAACCACTATTCTTGACCAAGGTCTCCATGCCCTTGTGGCCCACAATTCACCCGCCGCCGTTGCCTTAGCTTTTCAAACAAAAAACTTTAAATTGCGTTGTTAAAATATTAAAAGGAAAACCTTGGCTGGCTAGAATATTAAATTCCACACAAAACCACATTTTGAAATTTGAAAACCCTTTGAAAATCGGTCATTTAGGGCCATGCAAAACCTAGCACCTCGACCACCATTCTTGACCAAGGCCTCCATGCCCTTGTGGCCCGCAAGTCACCCACCGCCGTTTCCTTAGCTTTTCAAACAAAAAACTTTAAATTGCAGTTGTTAAAATATTAAAAAGGAAAACCTTGAAACTGGCTAGAATATTAAATTCCACACAAAACCCACATTTTGAAATTTGAAAACCCTTTGAAAATCGGTTGTTTAGGGCCATGCAAAACCTAGCACCTTGACCACAATTCTTGACCAAGGCCTCCATGCCCTTGTGGCCCGCAAGTCACCCGCTGCCGTTGCCTTAGCTTTTCAAACAAAAAACTTTAAATTGCAGTTGTCACCCTTGTTGGGCTCGCGCATGTGGGTAGATGCCATCTCCTCACTTTCACCATTGAACAAGATGAAAATCCTAAGTTAAGTGAGGATCCTCATGACCCTTGTGGGTCCGCAAGTGCAGGTTTCCACACGTAGATGGCTCCCTTCCTCTCACCATTTCTCAATGGTTGTTTGACCCTGACCTTTCGCCTAGCAAGTTCTGCGGGACCCTTGTCTGTCGCTCTAGTGAATCATTAAACCTTTGACTGTGGGATATTTGACGTGAGTTTCCACTACTGCTTTGTCATTATTTATATGACCATCCCAAATGGTGAAACCCTTGCTTCCCTCCACCTTTCCAACCCCGCTTCCTCTGTCGCCATCCCAATCGCCTGAAATTTCCCTAAGGCTGGACTTAATTGTGGATGAAGCATTGTGGGGGTATGTCTGCGGGCTACCCCATGCTCTTCACCATTTCTAAATGGCTGATTGATCTCACCTGTTCGCTTTGCGGACTCCACGCTGTCTGCCTCCCTCTAGTTTCCTTCACATGAAAATCGCTAAGTAAAGATTGGGAGCGAACACTCTATTGCAAGCGGCCATTTGTGGGCCGCCAACCTTTTACCTCCATTTTCAAACATTCAAGCCTAATCTTCCTCTTGCCTTGCAAGGTCCAAAATTTTCATGGTTGTTTGACTCTCCTTGAGTAAATATTGCATGCCAATGCTTCGTGTGGGCTTGATGGTGCGGGCCACCACTTGCGGACCATTGTCTCGTCTCTTCCTTTTCCAAATGTTCGTAAGGCCTTGCCAGTTCACATTGTGGACCCCACACCTTGCATCTTCCCTTTGACCCAAGAAAGTGAAATTGACTAAGTAAAAGCTGATGTGATCTTGGTAGTGCAGACTATTGTCCTGTCTCCGCCATCCCCAAATGGCCGCCACCTAACTGCATCCTGCAGGTTCCTGCCCATACCATTCCTAAGGATTTAAACTTTGAAGTTAATGCTAGGTCATCCCTCCTGCTTGTGGGTCTAGCATTGCGAGACTCCATCTGCGGGCTTCCGCCATGCCAAGGCCATTTTCAAATGGTGGAGCTCCAAACTACCTTGATGAACTTTTCTCCCGCACCTTCTTGACCTGCATAAAGAGTAAGTGAACAACCACCTCTAGGACTTCATGAATGATAAACCCACATGTTTAAACACCTTAGCACCTTGGTGGGCCCCAATACAAACACAAAGATATTGATGTGGGTGGCTGCATGTAGGTCATCGTGCCCTCTTCGCCGTCTACCTACTGCCTCCTCCAAAACAGCTGTCGGTCCAAGGAAACTCGCATCTGTGGGCTTGCATTGCTCTATCTTCCCCAAACAAGAGCCAAATGATTATTTTTGATGAATGTTATGATCTTTGAATGATGAATTACTTGATCTAACCTTTATTTTGTTGGTTTTCACTAATGCTCCCTTTATTTTATACATGAATATGCTTATTGCTCCTTTGCTTGCAGGATTTATGGAATTAGCTGCAGGACCATTGGGGGTGTCCGCAGAGAAGGAAAAAGGGAAGAAGACTGCCAACGTTCTAAGAGGGAAAGAGGACAAAGAAAGTACTAGTTCCAAGGAGTAGAGGTCACCTCCAAGGTTACTACCAAGTAGGATACTATTACAGACACCAACCTTGGATAGATCAACATAGACGAGTTTAAACAGAGGGTTATTGCCAACCCTACTATGGAAAATGCACAAAAAATAAAAAAAGTGGTTTGGATAAGGCAGCCAATTTTCCACCAGCTCTTGTGGCTCCAAAATTAGTAATGGCTTGTAGAGAGGCCTATCAAGAGAAAAGCAGGAAGATCATGGACCGTGATGGAAAAGTGTTGGCTGACCTGTCTGCCAGGTCCATAGGGAAAACCTTGCACATCCCTACCTTTGACCCTATGGAGAAAACAACAAAGGAATATGCAAAAAGTATGTGGATGGTTGATCCCCTAAAATGAAAAAAGCTAATCAACCAATATTGGTTAAAACAGAAGAGGGGCAACACAAACAAGGTGCCTCAGGAGTTGTTCAGGAGTGATTTTTATGAAGACTACCATGACTTGGTAACCTTGATAAGTAGAGTCATGGACATCCCAACAGTAGCCTGCTTCCAAGACTAAATGTTCTACTTTATAGAAGAGATTATCAGAGGAACAACCAAGTTTAACTAGGTTGGGATGATCAGTAACAACTTGTAAGAGCAGTTCCTAGTGGTCAAGAAGACCTCTCAGTTTTATATGACCTCCTATTTGGTCTACCTTCTAGCCAATCCCTTTCCTTACAGGGGATTATTTGTTGCACAAAGCATAACTCCAAGAAGAGAGCTAAAGGTATATGATAGGCATCCGCAGTTACAATACCGAAATTTCAAGAAAGACTATTGCAGGGTGAACGATGCCTTCATCAAAGGCACATCATCAAACTTCTCAAAGGGGACTTTAAGAGGAGAGTCACACACAATGCCCGTGCGTTCAGTCATAGGTTCAAATTCCTATTCATATAGTTCCCCAAATTCACCTATATCTGAATGGAAGGCTTCATTGAAAGGCCATACAAGCTGCCTTAGTATCCAAACGATTGGCTAATTTTGCTAGAAGTTTCAAGGTAGCTACAAAATGCACATACTCTCCTTGCTAGAAAACACCGAGCAATGATACCATATCCTCTCACATTTGGGCACGGAATATATGCCCTCCCAACTACCCAATGTGTTGAATATTTAGAGAAGGAGATCATCGAGTACAACCCGGGCCTCCACACCCATCGGCCAAGGATGGACCTGTATGACAAGTTGAAGAAGTTCATTGGGAAGGAATACGCCCATTTGCACAACATTGAAGATTTTTGGGCCAACTGTCGGGATGACAAGGAGGTACACATGAGACACTACATGCATATGACAACTTACTTTTTCAAGACAGTCAAACTATTCCTTGTACCGGATCAAATCATCAAAGATGAGAACACTATCATAGATCTAAGGTTTGATGTTGTCGCCAACCTGCCATTGCCCCTAATAGATTGGAATGAAGAAGAGGTCAATGACATCGATATTCTAACAAAGCCAATAAAGCATAGAACCAGGAAATGGATTGATGCACAAATTTCTTAGTTGAAGCTCCAAGGAGCCACTCTAACCTATGGCGAGCTCGAAGATGAGCTTGAGAGCGAAACAGATAGTGGGACTACTGCTGCCTTGACTGAAGAAGCTCCTAAGTCTCCTCCAGCCAAAAGGTCGAGGAAAAGAAAAGAGGAGACTGAGCACCATCCAAAGCATAAGGTGTACTCGAGGAAGGCTTCAAAGTGTGAGACCTCAAAGAAAGAAAAGAAGTCGAGCGGATTCTCTAAGATGCCCATGATCTAAGAAGATCCATTGCATGAACAAGAAGAAGAAGAGGCTGAGCAACCTAAGTCACCACCTGCTGCCTCTACTCTTGCTGCCACCACCACTACCACTGCTATTAATCCTCCTTCAACATCTCAAGCATTACCTGTCTCCTCCCCACCCATGGTGGACATCTCATTTCACCTTGCCTCCACCTTTCCCACTACACCTATTATGGTGCGGGATTCCTCCTCTACCACAACCTCCCCATTCTCATCCTCCTTAATGTCTCCCTCAACTTGAGTTCCCTTAGCATCAACAATTATAATTGCCACCCTCACTCTTCCAGAGGAATTTTCTTGACATATGCAGAATATCCCTATGGAGTTCTCTGGAGTACTGATGAACCCCACAGTACAGGTTGCTTTAGCTCAAGTTGTTGTCAGTCTACTTGTCCCTCCTCTAATAGAATGACCCAAAATGAAGGAAACAATGCAAATCTCAGAAGAATTGGAGATACAAGAAAGGGAGGCAGCCAAAGAGGGAGATGATGAACTTGAGGATCCATTCAAGGATGACTACCATGAGCATCTGAAACATCAAAACTTGGTCATTGATGAGGTGGTATATGAAGAAGAAAGGTCACAATCCTCAGAGGAAGATGTCGAAGACCCTAGCGCCAAGTATATAGTGGAGTCCTCTGATCAGGAACTTGAGGAAGAGTTTTCTAAACAACTCAAACATTTTGGAGAGGAATTTGAGAGGCAGTATTCTAAGGAAAAGAAATAAATAGATGAAGACATGGAGGTATCTACAAAATCTCTGACTAAGGAACAAGATTAAGGTCTTGACTAACAAGAAAAAGTACCTCTTGAGAGGGAAGAGGAGAAGAAAGAAGATGAAGCTGAAGAAGAAGATAAACCTGAAGAAGAGGCTAGAATGAAAAGAAGCCCTGAGGTAGAACATCATACAAATCTTAGGAAAGAAGAAGAAAAAGTATTTGAAGGGGAAGATAGCCCCAAATAAAACATAGCTACTACTGGGTCACAAGAAGGAAAGACCATATTCATCCGAGACTCAAATGAAGAAGAAGAAGAGAAAACATATCAAGAAGCTTTGGACCATGAAGAAATGGAGATCCAACATGCTTAGAGAGAAGAAGGTGATCATGAATCACTGAAGGAGGGATCTCAGATGCCTAAGTGGGTGGAAAAGCAACTACAGGAGAAGACCCCCACTCCCATGGATCCCAAGGAGAGACTAGAGGCTATCCTAGCACGAGCTCAAATAGGAGCGAAGAAAGAAAAGAAGCCAAGAGTCAGATCCCATATCACAATGGATGCATCAAGATCCAGAACAGTACAAATTGCCACCCCAGTAATAGTCAAAGAAGAGGGGGTGAGTTATAATATATCTACCATCGACTTAGGTACAACTACAAGAGAACAAAATATTGATCATCTCCAGGGGTCTGTCGCCACAATTGTGCACCAAATGAATAAGGATCGGTCCTCCAAGGAGGAATTGAAGGCACAAATAGCAGAACTCACTACCTACATACAACAATGGTCTTCTGTTGAGGAGCTACCCACGACATCATTGGCCCTGCCACTGCTGCTGTCCAAGGATTGCATAAGTTGGAGAGAAGAAAAAATTGAACCAAAGCTACTGAAGATTGGTTCCGATGGGTGATCTACAATGGTGATATGGGCATTGGTGATGTTCCAAAAAGTTTTGAGAAGTGCAAAAGCAACTCGAAGGCACAGAGAAATTTTGTACTGACTTCCCAAAATTATATAGGATTACATATCCTAAACTCAAGGCTATCCTCAAGATGCCTGAGAAGAATTGCGAGAGGGAGTTGGGTTTGGCAAAGGATCATCATTGGCTAGTCAAGACATGGAAAATGGGCCTAGACCATAGAAGATAAGTATTGGAGTGGGTGCTCCATGAAGTAGAGCTCGACCTGGAGTGGGTCAAGGAACATCGGGTGGATTGCAAAGAATATCTAAAGCTCATAACAGATTATGACATGCATGTTGTCGAGCTAGACCCTGATAAAATAAGGCTGTATTTCCATAAGAAGATGGAGAATGGGGCTAAGGACTCACTGTTAGAAACCAAGATTATACATGCAAACCAAAAAACCTTCCACGGAAGAGAAAAGCAAATAAAAGAAAAGCTATTGCAAAAAGATGTGCAAATAATATTATTTAGGAGTTCATAATTACACGAGATGATTTGCTTTATAAAAGAAACTATGCATAACCCTAATCTTATCTTGAGCAACAAGATATCTCAAAAAGATAAGGATGACAACTATTAACTTAGGAATTAAAATATTACCTAAGTAAACTTATGCAAGCGTAATAATTAATTAATTACACTAACACCCCCCCATAAGTGCAACTTAGGGAAACTAAAAAATCATGCACCTAAAACTAAGATGAATGTAAGAAAGCATGAATGGGTCCCAACAACAAGGCTTGATCAGGTACCCATGTACAAATGCAATAATGAGGTAGAGAAGGAAAACCCAGTGGAAGAACACTGTGGAGTAACACTAGAGCCAAAATCTGACAAGCAAGGAAAGATACTTTTGTTTAGAAAAAACCAAAGCGGAATCATAATAATGCAACAACAAACCCGATGCCACGAAACACTAGAAAACTAACAAATTGGAACAACCTTGGAGTCTATGAAGCAATAGTAGATAAAATGATGACATAATCTAGAAACTATGTATCTCGATGCCGATGCCAAACTGAGACTAAAACTCTTCCATGGGAACAAGTACCATAAATACTTTGGAACATTAACCATAAAAACATGGCCCTCAAATTGAGATGGATCTAAACCAAGGTGGATCAAGAACCATGGGATTCCAATCTGAAGTGTGAACTGATGTGAATCTGATATGTGTCAAGCTAGAGCAAGATGTGGCCAAAAGAAATTAAGAAACCAGATATAACCCATGTAAGTTGTCATCAATAACAAGATGGAGATCAAAGTGCATGCACACTCTAATTAGATTACTATGCAAGAAACCCCCCTGATGGAACTTTATCTCAGTTCATTTATTACAATAACCCAATGATTGTAAAAGGAGAGAATGCAAAAACATGCATAAATAGAAAATTAAAATTGATTCTAGATCTGTGTAGAGGACAAAATCAGCTTTCCAATGCTGTGAAAATGGTGAAAAAAGGATCCCTGAGTCAAAATATATACCCTCCAAAGTGAAATTTGAACATCTTACTTCAACAGGAAAAAAATCCCACCACCGCACCATGAGAAAATTGGGCTCCCCAGCTTTTCGGCGATATCTCATTTCAAAAATTTCGCCTCCAGGATCAAAAGTCATGACGAAATGAAAAAAAGGCCTGTAAGAGGGAAAATCAATGTATTCAAAGGCTAATCAAGCACAAAAAATAAGCACCTTTCAGCCTAGCCCCTGGTCCGCCATATGACCACGGGGCAATAATTTTGAAAAATAAAATCCCAATAAAAAAATATTTTTTTAATAAAGCCCGATTAAAACATAATATATGTAGAAAATTTTTTGATTTTTTTTCTTTCTGCAAGAACAAATCGTACCCTGTACCTGGCAGGTTGTACGACCTGCTGGGTAAAATTTTTTTGCCTCACGAGCAGCTAATGCCGAAATAGGGCATGTTATATGTTGATTTTCATCTGTCGGACGCTCTAGATTTGATGGCGAGGTCCAATCTTCCTGAAAATGCACCAGAAGTTTTGCAACTCCCAGATCTAGAAAATCTTCAAACCCTCATAACTCTGGCATAAAATGTTAGATTTAGGCAAAACAAAAGTCGATCCTGACTTTTTCAACAACCCTGGACTCGAATATGATCTTAGATTTCCTCCAACGTGCATCAAAAGTGACCATGCAAAAGAACCCAAATAGAGAGACAATCTCAAGGCATGAAATCCTCTAAGGGACCCCGAACTAATTTGTACTGAATCTCTCCAAAACTCTGAGAAGGGGTTACAAGTCAAGGCTCTGATACCATGTTAGAAACCAAGATCAGGCATGCAAACCAAAAAACCTTCCACATAAGAGAAAAGCAAATAAAAGCAAAGCTATTGCAAAAAGATGTGCAAATAATATTATTCAGGAGTTCATAATTACATGAGATTATTTGCTTTATAAAAGCAAGTATGCATAACCCTAATCTTATCTTGAGCAACAAGATAGCTCAACAAGATAAGGATGACAACTATTAACTTAGGAATTAAAATATTACCTAAGTAAACTTATGCAAGTGTAATAATTAATCAATTACACTAACACTCACTAATGCCAAACTTTATGGATTTTTCCACTCGAGCCTTAACCCAATTAGAACAAGTAATCAAGAATATGTGGAAGTGAATGAAGAATTGGGATTTGATCACTAGCAGGTCCAAGAAATCAACCTTCCAAGTGCTCCAATTCGACATCCTAGAATGGGATAAACTTCAAGTGTTGATGGGAAAATTCGTGGAGTATGCCATTGTAAAGAAAAATGAAGGAAGGCTTGTCATTGATGATGAGTTCCTCATAGTGTAGTTATAGCAAAAGGGCAATTAGCTAGAAGACAAAGTGCTATAGTACCAAGCACTAGAGGACAAAATAGAGAAAAGACAAGAAATGTAATTTTAAATTGTAAAATATTGGGGGTAGGTGAAACCCTAATTTGTAGTGAATCTTGGCCACACAATGAGATTAAATCTTGGCCATTCATTTTAATTTTTGAAAACTATAAATAGGGGGTCTCCTCTCATTTTCAAAGAGAGAGTTGAGTTGTTGTAAAGACATGCTGCTAAAATTCTAATAGAAATTCATTGATTTTGGTGGATTCTTGAGTTTCCTTCATGTTTCATGATTCATCTCCTCATAGTTAGTAGACTTGAGTGGATTTACTTTGCTATTATATGTGTTTTACATGCTTTAGTAGATTAGTAGATGTTGTTCATTGATGCTAAAGAATACTGTTGTGTTGATGCCCTTCCTTGTTCATGCTTTTTGTTATTTGTTGATGATAAATAGCAGTGTAAAGCTAGTTTGAACATAAATTGATTGTTGCATTTAAACTTCATCTTTTATTCATGCTTCATGGTGAATGAATAGTTGAAAATATACAGAACTTAGAAGATAACACTAATTTCATGATACTGTTAGTTGATTTGGTTAAGTGGAATTTAGTTTCAGGAAGGTTGTCCATTGTAGCATTCTCCAATTTCACTATTCATTGGTAGTTACAGGTCGAGGAACTTCCTCCTTTCCCTTCCCTTTTGACCTTTCTTTAAAATAGTAATTTAAGCAAAGTTCAAGCATCATTGTAAAGCCAAATCTGATGATAAAGGTGGGGTTTTAGACTACTATTTTGAAATTGAAGCAATTGCACATCAACTCCAACACCTTAAGAACTCCATTTAAAGAACCAATCTCCCTCCAACTTAACATATGTAAGGCTGCCCTATGATTACTAGCAAATCACATGAACCAACTGAGACATTCTAAGCAAGTCATGACTTGACACCCAAGAGACCTTGGGGTAGTGATTTGTAACTTGTTTGCATATTTCTACCTTTCAAGAGAGGTAGTGCACTTGTGCGTTGCCTGTGTTGAGAAGGTGCAAAAACACCCATCAATAGTATTGATCCAAACTGACTTCAAAAGTAGTATTGCAAGAATCCAAGGGTGAAAAATTCTATGAACAAGTCAAGCAAGCACTCTCAGATGATCTGCAAGATCAAAGGTATGAAGGGTATCACCTTGAACCAAATGGATTATTAATATTTCAAGGGAGAATTTATGTACCTAATTCTAGAGAATTGAGGAACTTGGTATGGAAATAAGTTCACAATGCACCATATTCATGACATCCTGGTGTCATTAAAATGTTGGCTGATGTAAAGCCATTATATATATGAAAGGGTTTGAAAGGGGATGCTACAAGGTTTGTAGCAAGTTGCTTAGAGTGCCAACGGGTGAAGGTAGAGCGTCATCACCCTACAAGTATTTTGTATCCACTTGAAGTTTTGGGAAGTAAGTGGCAAGTCATTAGCATGGAATTTGTGCAAGGATTACCTATCTCAAGGAATAAGCACAATTCCATTCTAGTAGTAGTGGACAAGCTCACTAAGGTAGCTCACTTTATACCAGGATATTTGACCGATGGAGCTCCTATAATAGATCGAAAGCTTGTTCAAGAGATATTTAGATTGCATGAGATTCCAAAGAAGATTATATTTGATAGAGATGTTCATGTGACATCTAGATATTTTCTGCACTTGGAACAAAATTGAACATAAGTTATGCATATCATCCAAAAGCGGATGGACAAACTGAAAGGGTAAATCAAGTTTTAGAGGAACTACTAAGGATGTATTACATGGATCAAAAATAAAAATGGGAAGATTACCTACCATTGGTTGAGTTTTCATATAATAACTCTTATCATTGTGTGATCAAGATGGCTCCATTTAAATAATTATATGGTAGGAAATGTTAGAGTCTTATAAGCTGGGATAAGCTAGAAGATAGGATAAGCCTTAAGCTAGAGATGTTATCTAAAATGGAGGAGAAAGTTGGAATTATTAAGTAGAGATTAGAAAAACCTAATGATAGGAAAAAAATTTATGTCGATGCCAAGCAAGTACCCAAAAGTTTCTCAGTAGGAGAAACGGTTTTTTAAGGTTCAAGCCTCATAAGAGTTCTATCAAGTTTAGAAAATCATCCAAACTAGCTTCGTGCTACATAGGTCCTTTTGAGGTTCTTAAGGAGATCAACCCCGTAGCATATAGGATTGCTTTTCCACCAACTCTTTCCAGGATGCACGATGTTTTTCATGTCTCGCTTAAGAAGTATACCCCATGTGATAACCATGTTATTGATTGGAACACTTTATAGGTACAGGATCTAGGGGTGGTAATAATCGATCCTCTCAAGGTGCTCAAAAAACATAAGGTCCACTTACATAATAGAGAGGTTCTATAGGGTAAAGTCCAATGGGACATGTATGCAAAAGATTCCGCCACTTGGGAAGATTATGTTGAGATGAAGTAGAAGTTTCTGCAAGTCTTGTAAGATTTTGAAAACTCTAGAAGACTATGATGTTTTGTAATGTGATGCTTTATGGATGATTTTTGTTTGATGTTTTATATTATCTCCATGTTGATACTTAATAAATCATCTAGGATGATAATTCACAATGGGGAAATATGTTACACCCCAAGTGACATTACCTATTTACTATTACCTTATTTGGTTAAATCGCTTGAATAAATGAATGTGTTTTATGGATCTTTACATGAATGTATTTTATGAATCTTTATATGAATATGTTTTGTGAAACTTAAATGGAAAAATGAAGAATGAATTATTGATGTAATTTGATATTTTATAATGTCTCTAACTATGAAATGTATGATGCATATGATTATGTTGTTTTCGGCTAACTAGGGTTATGATGTGCCAAGTTGAGTGTAGGAACATATTCGATCCTCCAGAAGAGAGGGGAAGTATCACTCAAGAGAAGAAATTGGTCTAGTAACCCTTAATGAGCCTAATTGAGCATTCACACACTCACGTCCTAATTGGTCATAAAGAGTCAAGTCAATTTTGGGAAAAGATAAGTAATCTTTGTTGTAAATGTTGTGATTGAGAATTTTGAAGTCTTGATGTCATGTGTCAATCTTTCCTTGTATGCTTATTGTGGTATCAATGAGATATATGCATTAAATGTATATATACATGTATATGTGTACATGTCTACGATAGACTCATACACATGAGAGAATATGTACATGAGTATACATAGGTGGACATACCTACGCATGCTCATGGACAGATCACCCATATGCATGGGAATACTAATTGGACTAAATTGACATATGTGTGTGTGTGCATCCCATGTATGTATGTCGATCAATGAGATTGTATGAATGATTTTTTTATAATGATGTTGAAATAGAATTACATATATATGTATATGTGGTATATATATTAATATATATGTGTGTAATATTATAGTAACATATATATATATTAATAGATATATATGTATATATGTATATGTATATATATGTATATATATATATATATATATATGTATATATATATATATGTATATATATATGTATATATATATATATGTATATATATATATGTATATATATATGTATATATATATATATATATATATGTATTTATATATGTAATCATACATATATGTATATGCATAATATTACTCTTTATATTTCATATTATATAAATATGTTTGTTAATGTATTTGGTAAACCTTATGAAATAAATAAATATATATATATATATACATACATACATACACACACACACATATATACATACATATATACACACACACACACATATATATATATAATATATGTGAATTGAAGTTATTAGTACAAACCTCAAGTGCATATATATACATACACACACACACATATAATATGTGAATTGAAGTTATTAGTACAAACTCCAAGTGCATAAGATAACACTGATCATTATTGATAAATAATATGCAACAAGACACCTATTATAACATGGGGCACATGAAGCTTAAAGCACGACTTTAAGTGGTATTAAGTCTAGCGCATACAATAAGTATGACCAAGTAAAACATTCAAACACATCATGTAGAAAGCTTATAGTTGTGTTAAACATTTTAGCAGGGAAGTAAATATTGTTTGAAACATGAGAATATGTCAAAGGCCACGCTTGTGAAGGTGGAACCAAGGAATAAGAGGTGGTGCCATATTTGGTAGAATTTGGAATGTAAAAAAAGTCTTTGAATTTGAATAAGCCTACAAATAAGTGTTTAGACTCAGTCAAGGGAAAACATGGTAGCATATTGCAGTGGAATTCGAGTTAGGAAACTTGTTTTGAGTTTGTTGTCCCAAATATCAAGTCGACTCAGCTATAGGACTATCATGTGTTGCAAACCTATGAGTGAGTCGTTGCATGAGGAAGAAAGGTGGCAAAAATACTTACTTGTTTGTAGCCTTCAATTGCTCACAAATTAGTAGAAATAGAGGTGTCCATTCTACCAATTGCTACACTTATCATTATTATTATCTTGATGCTATTTTGTTGTGAGTTGAGAGTTATTTTGGTATATTGTATTTGTGATTATTGTGAGATTTAGTGAGAAGTTAGAAGAATATAGTCAAGTGAATCTTGGAGGAGGTGTCAATTGATCTTAAGGATACATACTATGAAGGAGACTAATCAATTAGAGCAATATTCAAGCATGCTAGTTTCTATACCTTTGTCTTTATATTGGAAAGGATAAATAGTTTATTTACTATGTTGGAAAAAGAGTGTTTTTTAATATGTTGTGGTGTTTGTTTGAGATTTCTTGTTTCATGGATATGCAATATGTTGTAGAACCTATCTTATTGGCAGTGTCTTTATGTACCCTATAATTGGGAGTTTATTTGAGTGCAACATAGTTATACTATGTGTAGTTATCTACGCTATATGTAGGATGTCTATTCTAAACATATGTAGCATTGCACAAGAAGTTGCTATAATCACTTTGGTAGTAAAGTAATACTATTATGTGTGGTTATGTGGGTTATTCCTAGGATTTTTTAGATCCATGGGAAAGGGGGTAACCTAGTTATAGAGTATAATGGTCATTAAAAACCAAATCGACCTAGGAAGGTGGGTGAATGTGTGACATCTAATCTAAGTTAAGGATAATGGAAATTTTTTCTAAAGTAGTGTAAGTAGCCACTGTTTACACTGTCAGTTTCACTGTGATTTAGGATTATGTACTAGGCATGGGATCTTTATACATGTAAGTTGTAACCATTGTATGTCAGTCTAGAAACATATAGGACACAACACCAATCTCATAATAGGTTATTGTTATGAGGTTACCAAACCAATATCTTCATCGAGTGGTGCTTCTCCTCTTCATTTGGTAGCCAATATTTGAGGGGGAGCTCCTAGACCATTGTAATTTATATATTTTATAAGCTTATTTAAGCTATGCTTGTAATTTGTAACCATCTCTACTGAAATTGTAAATATGAAATGTCGTATGGAAATTATGTATCATTATTATTTGATTCAATGAAAGGATTTTTTTTATATGCAATGGGAAATTTTGAATTATGTTTCAAATGTTCATTAATTATTCAAAGGAAAAGAAAATTTGTATTGCTCTTAAAGGTTAGATGCATAACTTTTGGGTAAAACATAGAGTTAATTACTATGTAGAATAATGGGCATGTTACACAAGTACCAAATATTACATGATATTCCCTTGCACAATGAAAGAAAAGGGTTAGAAAAAATCATTT
>VDFB02047397.1:126710487-126780701 GCA_007258455.2 Sequoia sempervirens
GATATTTCAGGTTGAAGTTGTTTGTTGCTAATTTCTTCAATATGCCATAACTTTTTCCTTGGTGCTTTGATTTTTGGAAATGAATAGGCATTGGAAAGATATCGAAGAACACTATACAACTTGTTAGCAAATGAATTGGATTGTGATAAATATGCTCAAAATAAATGACTCTCAACCCTATTTAGCACTAGTATCAATTCACTAACAACTTTGAAAAGACCACAATTGCATTTGTGGATTTTCTTTGAATTTTGGAGGTACAACTCCCTCGAATGATATAAAATGAATCTAACTAAACTAAATAAACACAAGTATGCTTTTAACCAAAAAGCAAGAAAGGAAACATACACTATTTCATAAATATGAAACTAACACGAATGCGTAAACAACAACCATAAATGAACAACACAAAGATTGAAAAGATATATGACTATCTCATTAAAGAAATTAAGATCATACTATAATAAATGGATAGCATAAATCTTATCTCACAAAGAAGACATAAATCTATTGCACGCGTAACACAAAGATTAGCATACTAAGCATCTCATTAAATTCACAACTCAAAGATTATGAATTATTACAACATGAAATAAATGACTAAATCCCTCTTGAAAACACCACAAAGTGTATATTTGGAGATCTGACCCCATCTCCTTCTCCATTTTCTAATTTATAGCAAACCAATTCCACTAGACTAATGCTTAAACTATTACTAAATCTGATGTCTTCTTGTCTTCCATCGTCTTTTTGGAGACTACTAAAGATCAATCGAAATAATTAATCTAGAAAATGAAAGGGCATCAGTCAAGAAAACTGATCTTATTTACACCAATGACCACTAGATGACTTTCACACAAATGAATAATTAATGAAGCTTTTGGAGAACACCATATGATAGCAAATGTTTACTGCCAACTAAGGGTATGATTTAATGTTGGTTTCAAATCAACAATTAATACAAACCAAGTTATCATCCCACCAAATCTAAGAGGAAAAAACACCAATGTCCAACCAACCTTCTATAAATTCAACCAATGTTACCACTCTTCATCAGTCAGAAGCATCCAACATGGCAAGCACTCAGAGTGATGGCGATTCTACAAATGATTTCATTGTTTTGGAGGAGATTGAATGCAGTTCGTTGTTCAGGCATCTGTTGGATCAACTGAAAGAAGTCTTCATGATACAGAGTGAGGTGGAAGAAGAGGTGCTTCACAGTATCCTAGGAAAAGAGTTTATGAGCTAGGAACATGTACACAATACTACCATGTTAGAGCATTTCGTGTACATGGTCATCAGGACCTCTGGTCATCGCAACTGGGTGTAAGAGCATTAGAATGTCTGGTGAGGCCTAAATTTCATCATCGTGTCAATGTAGCTATCACTGGGCTCAGTCACTATCCTCGGAGTAGACTGGTAGGTGACACCATTTGTATAGTGTCATCTCTTCAGAATGATACCATGGAGGAAGTGGTTGCTCTTCTTCATGCAGGAATTGTGAAGAATAATATGGGGCTCTTTGCCTAATTCTTGCAATCACATGATAACCTACTATTCCCTGCTCAACTTGAATGCCTCCAGATTGTGGTTGAGAGCATCTGAGTCCCGATGTTTGATCTATGTTTCTGAACAAGAATGTCTCCTTTTTTCTTTTGTTATTGATACCAACTTTTGCAATTGAATTAACCAATTTTGTAGTGCCAATGCGATGTATACACGTATTTATATATATAAATAAAATATCTTTTTCTATCTCTATGTGTATGACTTTGTTTATTTTTTATTCATATCAATTTTGGTTTTCTTCATGTAATGCACTAATCTTGTAAATCAACATTCACTTTCTTTTCCATTAATTAACTAAAGTGCTTTTAGGTGGGAAAGTAGTTGACTCATTGAACTTGGTAAAACACTGCTTAGGTTTCAAAGATTTTGAGGAATACCGCCCATAACATAACTTGCAGTATAAGCTATTGGATGATTTCTGACACATGGTAACTAATCACATGGGTCACTAACATGTGGGTTATTCACAAAAATATAGCCCCCTTTTTAAAGAAATGGTGGGTTAGGATAAAGTCATAAAACACCGCCTAGCCAAAGAAATAACAATACGGGTGGTAGAGCGGGTGGTTAGAGAAACTAATGAAAACCTCACCCGAGTTAGAGATGTACAAAAAAACACCGCCTAAAGACAAATTTAAATAAAATGACTAAGGCACATAAGGAAAGATAGTTGAAAAAGGGAACGGTCATGTTTATGAGTAACACAACTATAGGGCTAATTTTTCTAAATTTAGTCTTGGGTTCATTTTGCATTAGAATTGTAATTTTGGCTATTTTTTGCCTATTGAGCATTATATCTTGGAAAATTATTTGTAAACACATTAAACTATAAAGTTCCAACCTTATAATATTTTGGGTGGTAATTTTTGATACTATTGTAAAGGGTGGGAGTGTATTGGTGACCTTTTTTGGCATCTTTTGTAATCATTTGAGGATTGTATCACTATTTTTTCTATTCACCCTTCTGTGATAATCTTGGAAAAGTCCAATTATGAGTCTTGGAAAAAGGAATTCTAACTCATCGCAGATGTCTTAAAATTTTTCCTTACCTTTATGGGTTCATTCTTGAACCACACACCTAGAAGAAAATTAGTATGGCATGATAAAATTGATCATGTATTAGGATTGATTGGTTCCAATGTTGGTAATGAAACTATCTTGGCTATAGTGGACATTGAATTTACCTATACACATTGGACCAAGATTTGGGAGATGTTTGGAGACCCTCATGTTTTTTCATTCCTAGATGATCCTGTTTCACATTGCCTCATTCCACTTGATGATAGAGATAATATACCTTTTGATGATGCTACTTTATAGGATCTTGAGTATTTTAGAGGTATTGAATGTTCAAATGACATAGAGACTTCTCTTATTTCTTCTCATCCTCATATTGATACCTCACCAACAATACCTGTTGCTACTTCAGATGCTTCTTCAAGAGCCTCCACTAATTTATGACAATAGGATCATTTATGTCTTTTAGATTAAATCCATTGGGACCAATTTATACCATACATCTCTTACTTGTTTATAGAGTCCCTCATTTTAGACCTAGATGACAATATTGAGGACATATGTCTTCTCTTTGAGGACCACTCTTTTTCCCTTGTATATGTTGCTACTTTAGAGTCTAGTGTTTCTTTTTTGAATGTTTTGAGTGATTCTTTACAAGAGGACTTACATTATCTTTTAGGTTCAACTTTGTGGGATGATCTCTTGACATGTATTTCAAACTTGTTTATGGAGAAACATATTGCAGATTTGGGAGACAATATTGAGTGTATTCATCTTCTCTTTAACAAAGTTGATTCTTCTTCAATTATTGTGAGGGAACACTCCGCCCCTCTTGTTTAATCCCTAAATGATCATTCCTCATAGTTTGACATGACTGTGGATACTTTGGATAAAAATTTGGAGGAGATATTTGAGTCTTTGGATTGTGTTCTACACTGGTCTCTAGGAGATTCTGATTTATCATATTCAACAGTGTGGCCTAGAATGCCTAATTTGATTATGACTTCTTTCAACATTGACATGGGGACACTTGACTCAAGTTCAAAGACTTCATACATTCTACACTTTCTTCCTATATATTTCTTTTAATACTTGGGATATAGCTTGCATACACCTTTGGTTTTGTTTCTTCCTAAGGGGAGGAACATTACTTGATGATCATGGGCCATCTTCTCCATCTGGTTCCAAGAATCTATCATTGGATCTCTTTGGGAGGGATACTTATTCCTTCTCTTCTTCTTCTCTCTCTATTTTGGGGGTGTTCTCTCTCTATTTTTGGTGGTGCTTCTTCTTCTTTTGGGGGAAATTTGATATGTACATGGGTACCTAAGATAGCCTCATTTTCTAGGACCCATCATCTTTTACATCTTCCTAAGCTACACTCAAGGGGGGTGTTAGTGTAGTTTTTTATTTTCCTAGTGGGATATTTATTTTTTCCTTAGTTATAGGTTTTTCCTACACATTTATTAAGATTTCTTAGGACAATAAAGTGAGTTTCTCGTTTAATAATTAGGAGATAAAGTGATGGGGTGTCTCCACCTTTTAAAGGTGGAGCATCTAATTTTTCATCACTTCATGTAATGTTGGTGGTTATTGGTGGTCAATCCTCATTGGTTAATTTGCCACATCCTTCTTCTCCTTAGTTCTATATATATAATCACTACCTATCTTGTATTTTCATATTCGTTCATATTCATTGATGCATACATTAGCATACATGTACCTTGATGCATGTATTAATTATTCCAAAAAATTGCTTTGAGCTCCTACTACAATTTTGTTATCTTGACATTTGCACATCTCTTAGAATTGGGTTTATAATTGTGTTACTTCATTTATAGTTTTATAGCTTATCTCTCTCATAAAAAGATCTTGGTTATTCATTTGTTTTCAATTTCAAATGTGGACATCCATAATTTTGATGGTAAAAATATAATTTCATGGATAAGCCTCATGAAGCAATAATTAAACTTCATAATATACTCAATAATTCCATGGTTGACATAGCCTTATTTAAAATTAGGACCTTACCTATGGTAGCCATGGAAGATGAGTGACAAGAAATGATAAATTTTTAGTTGGAAAGAATTCAATAATGAATTAATAACCTCCTATGAGCAACCATGCATTGGAAGCTATTTTACCCAATTAAATTTTTTAAAACAATCAAAGTCTATAGTTGAATATAATGTTGAACATTTTTTAAAACAATCAAAGTCTATAGCTGAATATAATGTTGAAAATTTAAGGTTGGCAATTTAGGACCTTGAGGTGACGCCTTACCAAAGGCTACAATTGTACATCAATGGACTTAAAGACCAACTTCAACATCAAGTTCATTTATTGGAACCTTGTATAGTTAGGAAATATATGCAATAAGTATTACATATTAAGAAATAAAAAAACCACCAAAATTTCATAGAAGGTGAAACTAAAAGATTAAATGACAAAAATGGGACTAATCCTGTTACACCCCATTGTGCGTTTACCTATTTACAATTACTACGATTGGTTAAAATAATAAACATATGAATGTGGTTGTATTTCTGATTGAAAAACATGTGTCTATACTTAGTTTATATGTGACATTGGGAAAATGAAGAATGAACATTAAAATTATTTGATGTTATGTTAAACTAAATATGTAGAATGAATGTTGATTAAATTTGATGTTTTGATTATGAAATGAATAAATGCAAATGATAATTTTGATGAACAACTAACTACTATTGCAATGTTCTAAGTTGAATGCAGATATAGGGATCAAGCCTTCAGAAGGGAGGGGAAGTATCACTCAAGAGAAGTGATTGGTCGGGTAACCCTTAACGAAGCCTAAATTGAGCTTTTTCACACACAAACATATAGTATGGTCTAGTTGAGTCATAGTTCAGGAAATTGGTAAGTCACCCCTTAGTTTTTTTGTGTTTGAATTTGAAAGGATTATGATTCTGTTGTGAATGTTCTTGTTAGTGATAATTGTTGAGTCTTCTTTATATGTGTGAGCTCTTTCTTATGTGTTCTTTATTTTATTGATGAAATATATATATACATGGAATGTATATATGTATACATGTACATGTCAACAATAAAACCATACACATGAGTTAATATGTACATGAGTATACATAGGTATGTGCACCTATTCATGCTCATGGATAGATTCCTCATGGGCATGAGGGTATTGAATGGATATATATATACATATATACACACACTTATACACCATATGCATATATGTCTATCAATAAGTTAGTAAGTATTTGTGATTGATTGTATAAACAGTAACCAACCTTAACCTTATATATATGCGATGCTATGCATATACACATATTGATATACATGAATATGTTGACATGATGGAACATCCATACAAGTACAAAAATATATGTATATATGCATATATGTGTATATAGATATACACTTATGATAATGTTTATAAAACATAACATGGATATATGCATTCAAATATCGAATGATGTATAATTATAGCATGAGTTGAGTGATATATATATATATAACACACACACACACACACACACACACACACACACACACACATATTTGTATTAGATATAGTTTGAACAACAAAAAAGTTACATCAGCATGAGAAAAAATAGTAGTACTATTGTAGTTATCCCCCCTTACAAAATAAAAATTATCATTCCCCCTTACAAGTATACAAAAAATAGATCATATACAACTAAGTATCAAAATTATATCAACTTTGGTCATATCACTTTTGAGTCATGTGCTCTGTTTTAACCAACAACCAACCCTGTGAAACCATTCTGAAGGGTACTACTGAGCTGCAAGGGAGATGTCGTGCTATCAAAAAGCTCCAACTTGTTATGTGATCCCTGATCTATATGTTCCCAACAAGAGGTTTTCAAGCCATACCAACCAACAAAAAGGAGCCGAGTCACACCAACATCCATCGTGCACAAAAAAATGGGGGGATTCTTCCACCTTAGTTTGTTGCATTCCCACTTTGAGCCAAATTTTTCATCCTCAAGAGGGCCCCTGCTACTTCAATTTCATCTCTAGTGAAATCCTTAATATTGAGCATCAATGGCATGTCTTCATTCTAGGTTTCTTTGATGATCTTTTCATTGAACTCCTTCTGGAAGGCCTCCAACGCACAAAGAAATATCTCTATGGTATACTACCAGTTGTCACCAAAATTTTCCTCTCGCAAGTTGATTGTCATATTTCCTTCTTTGATGAACTGCATGAATTTTCTTTTAGACACCTTTACTTTCAATGAAACCTACACAACCACATTGTATAAGATGAGTCTTTTGCATGACTAAGTAAGTGTCCTTGTCCCTTTAAATTTATCATCATTCCTCGATTTCTAGATTATCCACAAAATTTTAGTTGCAATGCAATTCCAAAAGAATACAAGTTCTTTCTATTTTTTATTAAATTTAGAGAAAATAATTCTATTAGGGTTGGGTTTGTCATTGACTTCCAAAATGTCCTGCTTATGACAAAATAGATTCCTAATTTCCTTGGCATGAAGGTATTAAAAAAAATGTGCATTATGGATTCTGGCACCCTGCATAGGCTACATACTTCAATATCTTATAATTTTAGTTTGTAAGGTAATCTTTGCATCATTAGAAGCCATCTAAATGTGGCCTTCTTTGGTTCAATTGTGTTGGCCCACAGACTCCTTAAAATTTTCATCCATTCCTCCTTGGATAACCTGAGATTACAAGTTGTGTTTAGATGGTCAAAGATTCCATAAGAGAGTTATAAACAGTCCTCACATCAAGTTTGGAGAGTTTTGTGTCTTCCCCCCATTTAAAATCTTTATACTATGGTTTATCACCTTCTAGGGCTTTGAAGATCCATTTGGTTTCCAAATAAATTCCCTGCATTTTCAAATCCTTTAATCCCAACCCACCTTCAACTTTATTCACACAACACCATTCCCATGTCACCGCATGCTTCTTCCTCCTTCCCTTTCCATCCGACCACAGAAAGACCCTTATTTTCTTTTGTATTTCATCAACTTGGTAGTTGCTGAAAAGCCAGATAGAGGCAAAGTACAAAATGTAGGAGGAAATTATTTTCTGACATACTTGAATTCTCCCTACTAGGGACAAGTATTACCTATTCCATTTACCCAATTTTGCATCAATCTTTCCTTGGATCCATAACCACATCTCTTTGAGATTAGGGAAAACCGTAAAGGGAATGCCAAGATACCTTTGTTTTTGTGGCCCACCCCATTGCACACCGAACCTACAGAGCCAATCAAGAGGATTCTCCTTCCAACCCAACATGATGGACTTGGAGAGGGAAATCTTAGCACCAAATGCAACACAAAAAATGTCTAGCTTCACCATTAGGTTGGAGATGTTAGATTCATTTAGCAGGGGGAAGAGGGTCGTTTCATCAACAAATTGAATATTAATGAGTTCACTTTGATCTAGGAGTACTATCCTATTAACCTTCTATGAAGTTCCATTAGTGCTAAGTTATTAGTGCAGAGCATTAGAGGTAATAAAAACAATGTTGGGGCCAAGGAGCACCCTTGCCTAATTGATCTCTCCAACAAAAAATTCTCTATTAGGGACCCATTGACATCCACTTGGGAAATTGCATCCTTAAAGAGAGTGACCACTGTATGAAAAGTTTTTTGTGAACCCAAAATCCTCCAACATCATCTTGATGCAAGCCCACTCAACTCTGTCATATACCTTTTCAAAATCTAACAACACCATTGCCACATCTTGGTTTGAAATTCTGGCCCATTCCATGGCTTCCCAGTTGGTAATTAGATTTTCAAGGATATGTCTACCTTTGATGAACCCAATTTGTGTGTTGTTAATGAACCTTAGAAAAATGTTAGCAAGTCTTCTTGCTAACACCTTAGCAAGGATTTTGTATGACACATTTAGTAGAGTTATTGGCCTCTAGTTTCTGATTTGTGTTTTAGCACCATCTTTGGGCAGCAACTTAATGATTCCTTTATTTATGTCTCTCCCTAGAGTGCCTCTTTCCAAGGCCTCCATATACACTAGGAATAGATCCTCCACCACCCAGTCACTAAAGACTGTTGGATTTCTCTTTGTGGTATATTGTCCTTGATGACAAAACTACAAAACTGATTAGTGCTTTGAATACTAGTGCTCTTTGTGTTTAGTTTGGAAAACTTGGCATTCTTAGTTTTTGGTGATCATGCTTTGGGTTGATGTATGCATTTGGGTGCATTTGTTCATCACTTAATGTGGTATTGATCATGTTAAGCTTTATGTGAAGATAAAAGCTATTCAGATGGTCTGATTGTTTCAGATTTGGTTTCTCAAGATCTTTATGCTTTGAACTGTTACATATTTGTTGGCTCTTGATGATGTCTTGATGATGTCTATTTCATATTTCAGCTTGATTTGTTTCAAGTTTATTACAATTGAGATCTTGATTTAATTGGACTAACAGTGTGATAAGGTTTGATTCAGGTTATTCAGATGGTATTCGTGGTGATAAGGCCTTCTTCAGCTTTAGTTTTATGACATTGTCACCTTCACATGTTCAGGTATATTGATTCATGGCATATACAGATGGAGGTAATGCTTATGGCAATATGGTGTTAGTTGGTATGACTTATTCTTGATAAATTTGGTACATATTGTTGGTTCTTCGCTTATTTATATTGCTTCATCAAGAAATTACTCTGTCTCAGGCAGTTTGGTTATTGATTCAATTGTTCCATGAAACTTGGTTTAGTAAAAATATCATATTCTCACATTTTATCTGGTGGCATAGTATACACTTTGGTTTTGGTATTTCATTTGTTTGATGGTGTTTATTGGCTCAAATGGAATATAATTTTCTATCATTTTTACTTGGTGATTTCTATGCCCAAGCCTTGACTTTGTAGTCGGAATTTACATAGAATAAACCCTATCAGGTTTCCCAAAGCATTTTTCAATAGTGATATTGTGTTCAAAGGTTACTTGGTTATATCTCTTGGTAGCCATCATTTTTCATATGTTTAAGTCGACATTATGAGAATCTCTAACTCAGAATATAGTCATTATGTGTTGACAGTTTGCAAGAAAAACTTAGAGGTGATCATGTGGTCAAGTCATTGGTAAATGATTAGTCAAGCAGACTCATAAGCATCTTTAATCAGTTGATTATTATTGTGTCTTTTTGACTTTAGACTCCAAATATTTATTAATTTTGGCAAAGTCATCGACTGACTTGAGAGAAGACTTTTTTAGGGAAAAATGATATTGCATTTTTATTGAATGGTTTGGAATCCTAGCAACGCCATGCTAGAAAATTTTAGTTGCATATTGTGAAAGGTTGTTGTGCTATTTTGGTTTGGTTTTCAGTTATGTTGATCTTTGGTGGTTGGAAAGCATGTTGGTGGTTTTTGTTTGAGCTGGAAGTGGTAGTTTGGGTAGTTTTCATGAAGAACTTCAGGGATTTTAATTGCAGGTTAATTCCACCATAACAGAGGTAATATCTATGCATTATTTTTTATATTTCAATGGTAAATCTGGTAAATGAAGAGGATTTCAATGGTAAAACTGGTAAATGAAGAGGAAAAGAAATTTTATTTTTTTTAGTTTCAAATAATTTTCTTAACTAAACTGAAACTACCTTGAACCCGAGCGTAAACTAAAAGGTTTCATCTCTCAGTGGAATTTTATCTTCATATCATTGATTTTTGATTGGCTTCATATTATACATTATGTTCATAAACTCTAGTTATTGAAATCAGGGTTTTCTTGACAAAGGTGTATAACCATTTCACAAACATTGTATATATATGTATCTCTGCAAAAACATAAAGAGGGAGAGAGTAAAAAGTGTGTATGATGTGAAGAAACAAAATTTTCTGGAAAGAGTATTGTTCATTGTAAAATCATTTTGTAAAAAGAGAAGAGTGGGCTCATATTGTTTTTATCTCTGATTGTTTCATAGAGATTATGTTTTGAGTTGAGCATTATTGCAAAATCATTTTATATCCTATTGTAATTTTATGACTGCAAGAATGATTGCAGTTATAAGGTTCTGATGGGTTGCAATGTTTTGAATGGTTGATGAAGTTGGTGCTTCAAAAATATTATGGGAGTTGGTGCTCCACATTGTTACAGAGTTGGTGCTCTTTGATTAATAAAAGGGAAATTTTAGCGAGTGGTTTTTTATACCCCAAGAGGGTTTTTCCACTCAAGAAATCTTTGTGTTATGTGATATTATTTGTCTCTCATTTTGTTTCATGTTAATGTTCTCATTCAGTCAATGCTCTGATACGTTTAGTATGATCAAAAGTTTCTTATTTCAAAAGGTTGTCATGCAAAGCTAGAAAGTATTTTATTGAGCAAAGTTGTTGTTTTGTTACAAAAGCACGTACAAGATTGTTCACACTCTAATTGAACAATATCATATGATGCTTTTCACATGAGTTATAAATGTCAATCTAATTTTAAATGTTGATGTACACTTGCATAAACAAGTCTGCCACATTGAGTTAAAAATAATAAAAAGTCTCGTTGTACCTTTCAGAGTCAATTTTTTTTTAAAATACTTCACTCTAATTCACCCCCCTCTCAGAGTGAATCCACTTCCAACAAGTGGTATCAGAGCGTAAGGTCTTGTATTAGGTTTCATACCTAGGATTGATTCTTGTCTTGGAAGTCAATATGTCACAAGTTTGAAGGTATTTTGTCTGTTTATATAGTCTATATGTTTTGTGAAAGCATTTCTGTTTTTGATTAATAAATTTGCATAAACCTAGTCAAATTAAGTTCAACCAAGCTCTTGATAAGAGAAGTACTATGGATAAGTGCAAAAGAAACAAAATTGAGAAGAAAAACACTAGTGTCAAGTCTAGTGAAGTTTTATCTCAAGAATTACCCCTACCAGTTGATAATAAAATGATCCTATAATTGGAGATCACTTAGTAAGTGAATTTGAAAAAGAATTAGGTGAAAAAGTATGTGAAGATGATGAGTTTGAAGTTGATTTGGAAGGAGAATTGCTTGCTGCCTTAGATGAGCTTAAAAGGCTTAAACTAGAAAATCAGGAACTTAAGATTCAACTTCAAAAGAGTAATGATATTAATAAAGCATTAAATCAAAACTATGTTAAATCCGAAAAGATTATTGAACTTCTGAAATCCCAAATGGTTGATAAGAAAAATACTGAAGACGGATTGGAAGCCAAGTTAAAAGACAAGGATGAGTTGTGTACTAAACTAGAAAATGAGATTGCTTCTTTAAGAAAATGTCCAGATAATGATTCTTTGCTAAAAGAACTAGCTCTTAAAAATGAAATGATTATTAGTTAGAAAATTGAAATTGAAGAATGTAAGAGGACATCAGATGTTGTAAGATCTGATTCAGAGGTTAAAAAGATTGAATGTCTAAAACTTGAAGTAGTTGCTTTAAGAAAAGAGCTTGAAAGTGTCAAGTCTCAATTAGATATAAGTTAGAAATTTGATCATAGTACTAATATATTGAATAAGATGATTGGGAGACAAAAGAATTCTAAAGATCCTACAGGAGTGGGATATGAGGTTGGAAAAAGCTCTGAAGGAAAATCTAAACATGAGATAGTGTTTGCTACTATAGATGGAAAGAAGTTACAACCAGGCAAACACCAAGAATGAAGGTTGATCTTGGTCACCATATTGTTGTTGCTCAGACAAAAGTCAAATGGATTGATGAAAGGAGAAATAGATCATCAATATATTCATTTGTTAGGTATAACAAATCTCAATTTCATGGCTATTGCTATCATTGTTATGTTTATGGTCATAGAGCAAGAAATTGTAGGAGATATGAAATAAATGATTATAGAAGTTTTGGAATGTCAAGAAAGAATGTTTACTTTGTTCCTCAAATTGATTATAACATCACATGCTTTAAATGTCATAAAATTGGGCATGAGGTACAACAATGTAGGAGTAAGTTGAAGGCATCATTTAAAAATAATGATATAGGAGCACTAATCAAGGAAAAGAAAGGGCACATACAGGTTTGGAGGAGAAAACAAGACCAAGGAAATGAATCTCAAAGAATTTTGAGAAGAAAGCAAGAAAAGGAGAAGGAAGGACTAAGTTTTGTATGTGATGCACAAGGATCTTCTCTAAGCATTTAATGATTGTTTTGGTTTAGGGGGAGCTTTCCATGAATATTCTACTTTAGCTTGTAATTTTTGGCATTACTTCTGTGATACTCTGATACATGATTGCATATTCACATGTATTCTTGACTCTCTAATAACATTTTAGTTGATATTACAATGATGTCTCATTCAGATGTTTTGTAGTGATTCTTTGTTCTTTGACAATATTATTTTTATTGCTTCAGTGAGTTGACAGTGATTTGAGCATTGGTTATGCATTGCAGTGAATTGTTTTTAGTACAACTATTGATGTCAGCGAGAGCTATCAGAGTGTTGGTTTATACTTGGTTGGTTCAATTGGTTCAATTATCTTTCTTTCTATTCTAACAGTGGTTTCTTGAAGCTAATAGCTATCTGGACAACAATTGCTCTTATTTGCCAATATGACAGTGACTACATTGGTGAGATATCATTCTAATGTTCCTTTAAAAGTGTGGTACTGTAAGTGTTGCTAGCAACAATCATTGGCAGTTCTTACTATTGGACAAGTATATTCTGCTACTTTGTAAATGTTCTTCATTGTGATGAGATGTCTATTCCTCTTAGATTGAGAGTAACTATGCTTTGTGTACTTTGATTTCTCATCTTTGATTGTTTGTGGTTACCAAGTTTTCATTGGAATAGTGGTTATTAGATGCTATTGTTTACTTGGAAAGAGTACATGAAATTGCTACAATTGTACAATGAAAATGATATCATTTTTTGTATACTTCAAGGAGTAAGTGTGTGGTGGTATCTTACTCATGTCAACTGATTAGTGTATTGCAGCATGGTCTTTTCTGTCAGAAAAATCACAAAGTCATTTGTTTTGTAATAACATTGGGCATAAAGTACATTAGTGAATATATTTGAGTTTTACTGAGATGATCTTGCAAGGAGTTGTGTTGTTCAAGGGTATTGTATACTGATGTCAAGATTGAAGAGTTTCTAATTTGAAGTGTAAAATATCCTCTATTTGAAAAGTTTACTGAGCTTGGACAGAGACAACACTTTTGATCATAACATAACAGTAGAAATGTCATGGATCAAAAGGTAACAGTTGTATAATGTTTCAATTTGGAAATAATAAGGGCATTTGGCTGACCTTGGTTTCATTTTTTATAGTACAGTAATATTTGATTGAGCATTTATATGATAGTGTGACATGACTACCCATTAAGAGTTTGTGACTTTGATATTGACAATCATTGATAGTTATTGAAGCCTTGTGGTCTAAATGTCTTAACCTTTTGATATTGCTGACAAAGGTAATCGTCTAGTTTGAAAGGTAATGAATGAATCTCTGCATTAAGGAATGTTTTTGCTTGGTCTAGTCATTGATAGTTTTCAGAAGCTTTTGAAATGACAGTGCACTTTGTTTTTAAATGAACTTATTTTGGATGCTTGGGTTTTGGAAATAATGGTATATCTTGAAAGCATCTTGTTGCAAAGCCTCTCAAATGTTCTTGATGGTGTTTCAATTAGATACTTGTATTCCTTGCAAAATGTCACTTTGTGATGGTTGCTAACCATTTACAAGGCTTGCTACTTTGAAAAGGTGACAATGGAGGATGGAGTTTAACATGACAAAGAAGGTGGTATGTTCCAGTAACAGGTCTATCAATTTGGTTTGTTGCATTATAATATTATGGTACCTTTGCTTTGGCATTGATGATATGGACCGAGATTCTTGAAAAGGAAATACTGTTATTTTTGCTATACAATCTTTACTCAATTAAAACTCTCCTGCAAATATGTTTGTTGCTTCTTTGCTATATTTGCAGCTGGATGAGTTACAAGTTTTTGGTGTCTCCTTTTGTATCCTTTGTCCTTGAGACAAAAATGGGGAGAAATCATTACAGTTATGAGGCATGGCATTCTGTTATGAGGCATTTTGTTTGTTGTTCAGTTGTTTTTTTTTAAATTCAGATGGTTGCAGATGATTTTTTCTTATTCTGTTGAAAATTTAGGGTTGGTGATCATATTGAATTTAGATGGTTTTTGTCATCAAGGACAAAGGGGGAGTTTGTTGGATTTCTCTTTGTGGTATATTGTCCTTGATGACAAAACTACAAAACTGATTAGTGCTTTGAATACTGGTGCTCTTTGTGTTCAGTTTGGAAAACTTGGAATTCTCAGTGTTTTGGTGATCATGCTTTGGGTTGATGTATGTATTTGGGTGCATTTGTTCATCACTTAATGTGGTACTAATCATGTTAAGCTTTATGTGCAAATAAAAGCTATTCAGATGGTCTGATTGTTTCAGATTTGGTTTCTCAGGATCTTTATGCTTTGAACTATTAAATATTTGTTGGCTCTTGATGATGTCGTGATGATGTTTGTTTCATATTTCAGCTTGATTTGTTTCAAGTTGATTACAGTTGAGATCTTGATTTAATTGGACTGACAGTGTGATAAGGTTTGACTCAGGTTATTCAGATGGTATTCATGGTGATAGGGCCTTCTTCAGCTTAAGTTTTATGACATTGTCACCTTCACATGTTCAGGTATATTGATTCATGGCATATACAAATGGAGGTAATGCTTATGGCAATATGGTGTTAGTTGGTATGACTTATTGTTGATAAATTTGGTACATATTGTTGGTTTGTCGCTTATTTATATTGCTTCATCAAGAAATTACATCGTCTTAGGTAGTTTGGTTATTGATTCAATTGCTCCATGAAACTTGGTTTAGTAAAAATATCATATTCTCACATTTTAAGGGGTGGCATAGTTTACACTTTGGTTCTGGTATTTCATTTGTTTGATGGTGTTTATTGGCTCAAATGGCATATAATTTTCTATCATTTTTACTTGGTGATTTCTATGCCCAAGCCTTGACTTTGTAGTTGACATTTACATAGAATAAACCCTATTGGATTTCCCAAAGCATTTTTCAATAGTGATATTGTGTTCAAAGGTTACTTGGTTATATATCTTGGAAGCCATCATTTTTCATATGTCTAAGTCGGCATTATGAGAATATTTGACTCAGAATATAGTCATTATGTGTTGACAGTTTGCAAGAAAAACTTAGAGGTGATCATGTGGCCGGGTCATTGGTAAATGATTAGTCAAGCAGACTCATAATCATCTTTAATCAGTTGATTATTATTGTGTCTTTTTGACTTTGGACTCCAAATATTTATTAATTTTGGCAAAGTCATCGACTGACTTGAGAGAAGACTTGTTTAGGGAAAAATGATATTGCATTTTTATTGAATGGTTTGGAACCCTAGCGCCGCCATGCTGGAATTTTAGTTGCATATTGTGAAAGGTTGTTGTGCTATTTTGGTTTTGTTTTCAGTTATGTTGATCTTTGGTGGTTGGCAAGAATGTTGGTGGTTTTTGTTTGAGCTGGAAGCGGTAGTTTGGGCAGTTTTCGTGAAGAACTTCAGGGATTTTAATTGCAGGTTAATTCCACCGTAATAGAGGTAATATCTATGCATTATTTTTTATATTTCAATGGTAAATCTTGTAATTGAAGAGGATTTCAATGGTAAATTTGGTCAATGAAGAGGAAAATAAAACTTCTTTTTTTTAGTTTCAAATAATTTTCTTAAATAAACTAAAACTACCTTGAACCCGAGCATAAACTAAAAGGTTTCATCTCTCAGTGGCAGTTTATCTTCATATCATTGATTTTTGATTGGTTTCAGATTATACATTATGTTCATAAACTCTGGTTATTGAAATTAGGGTTTTCTTGACAAAGGTGTATAACCGTTTCACAAACATTGTATATATATGTATCTCTGCAAAAACATAAAGAGGGAGAGAGTGAAAAGTGTGTATGATGTGAAGAAAGGAAATTGTCTAGATAGAGTATTGTTCATTTTTAAATCATTTTGTAAAAAGAGAAGAGTAGGCTCATATTGTTTTATCTCTGATTGTTTCATAGAGATTATGTTTTGAGTTGAGCATTATTGCAAAATCATTTTATATCCTATTGTAATTTTATGACTGCAAGAATGATTGCAGTTATAAGGTTTTGATGGGTTACAATGTTTTGAATGGTTGATGAAGTTGGTGCTTTAGAAATATTATGGTAGTTGGTGCTCCACATTGTTACAGAGTTGGTGCTCTTTGATTAATAAAAGGGAAATTTTAGCGAGTGGTTTCTTATACCCCAAGAGGGTTTTTCCACTCAGGAAATCTTTGTGCTATTTGATATTATTTGTCTCTCATTTTGTTTCATGTTAATGTGCTCATTCAGTCAATGCTCTGATACGTTTAGTATGATCAAAAGTTTCTTATTTCAAAAGGTTTTCATGCAAAGTTAAAAAGTCTTTCATTGAGCAAAGTTGTTTTGTTACAAAAGCACGTACAAGATTGTTCACACTCTAATTGAACAATATCATATGATGCTTTTAACATGAGTTATAAATGTTCCTCAAGTTTCATGTCAATCTGATTTTAAATGTTGATGTACACTTGCATAAACAAGTCTGCCACATTGAGTTAAAAATAATAAAAAGTCTCGTTGTACCTTTCAGAGTAAAAAATTTAAAAATTACTTCACTCTGATTCACCCCTCCTTTCAGAGTGAATCCACTTCCAACAAAGACCTTGTAGAATTCAACAAGGAGGTCATCAGCTCTAGGGGTCTTATCATTTTGTAAGGCCTGAATTGCTTGTTTGATTTCTCCTTTTGATATATCCTTTCCCAATTCTTTTGTTTCTTTTCCCTCTATCTTTTTGGGAATAATGGCCTTTATAGTCTCCCTAGCAGCGAAGCAACCCTCATTGTTTTTTGAGGTGAAAATATTCTCTTTTTTTTTAGTAAAAGGCTAGTAGCCTATATATATTATTAACTTATAAATATTTATTACAATATAGCTTTGCTCATCAAAATTGATCAGATTCTGATCAAATTCTGATTTTTCACTTTTCACTCTTTCCTACACATATGCATTTTATGTCTAATGTACAACCTATAAAATTAGACCCAAATTTTCACCTATGCTTGAAGCAAAAAATCCTAAAGAAGCCATTGCATATTGTGAAACTTTTACCCTACATATGGGTATGCCACAAAATGTTGACTATTTTTCAAAATTCCTTTTCATTCCCCAATTTCCTTGTGTAGACCATTCCAATGTACCCTTGTTCCTTCAGGCCATATATATACCTTGTCAACTTTATACCTCTTTTGTTTGCATAAAAAAGATTACTATTAGGCCTAGCCATTTTCTTTCCACGCCGCTTGTCTGAGACTATACAAAAAAACCTCCGCTTGTCTGAACATGAGCCATAGCTTACCACTTGTACAAAAAATCTTTTGCCATCGCTTGGTAATACTTTGTTTACAATCATTTAAATGTCCTCAAAACCAAAAAAGAGCATTTATGGCCAAAAAATTATTCTTCCATTTGCATTATCTCCACCGAATTTTCACCTTGTACTTCATTCCCCTCTCCCATATTTTGTGAATTTGTAGTGACATTAATATCAGGGATTACACTGGGTTGAATAATATTTTGTTGTATATATTGCGACACTACATGAGTTGCAAGAGGATCTCTTTGTGGGAATTCGTTGATCATAGAGTTAGCTACATGATAAAAATTGTGATGGAGAAGGAAGGAGATAGTGATATTTTTCCTTGAAGCACTCAAATACCTCCCTACACAGATGATGACTATACCTTGGCAAGGCTCTGTTTAAAGGGCTAGGGTCACTTTTCTCAAGAGAAGCTTTCAAGGCATCATAAACACTGACATAAGCTCTGTTGTGGGGAAAGAAATGGGGTGGAAAGATACCTCCAACATACCTATCACCCGAACCAAAAACATATTTTTGGGTTGAGAGCAGTAGGGCATCATCTTGCAGGAAAACCTAATTTACCATTTTCTCCGCAATTAAATTCAAGGTGAAAATATTCTTATAGAAGCTAAAGAACTGCCTTTTTATGTCCTCTTGCTCTATGAATGAAGAGCCTTCAGAATGGATCTGTTCAATGTGTTCATTTACATTTTTCTCTTTTAGGCACTGAAAGAAAAACTTCAAGCCTTTGTCACCGCTTTCAAGCCAGTTTAATTTGGATCTTATTTTGAGCCCTTGGATCTTTAGGAACTACAATATTCTTAGGGAGTCCCTAATAGCATTTTATTGGATCCCCAAGGCTTCATTTCCAGGTTCCTTCTGAAGGTTTCACTCAACCCGCAGTAGCTCTTTTTGGAGCAACCCTTCCTTCCTTCTCTTGCCAAGGGATTTTTTCTTGCCAATTACTTGGGAAAAAAAATTCCATCCTTTGGTGTTCAATTCCCACCTCTCAATGGAACTCAACCCTCTATACATCCATAAATTAATATTTATGAGAAACTTGATTGCTGTTACACAGTCACAGTTCTACCCCTTCTTTAGGTGCAATCTTATTTTAATGGGGTGATGGTCAGAGAGGGTGAACAGATGGACCTCCACCTTGCAACCATCTCTAAGTGGCTCAGGAATGAAATGATCCTTGTTGAAGTAGAAGCGGTCTAGATGACAATATATCCACCTATTGCCTTTTTGAGCATTACACCATGTATACCAGATTTTGGGGTAGTCTTTCGTCCCCCCTTCAATGGGATCAATCAAGTTCAGCTTGGATTTCACTTTTAGCTAGAAGAACTTCTCATTACCCTTCCAATACATCTCCAGACCTCCACGTTTATCCTCCTAGTTTTTAATCATGTTGAAGTCACCTCCAACAATCCAGGGCACATCACTAAGCTCACAAAGCCATTTCCACAATTGAATTCTATCCTCATGATCATTTGGAGCATAAAATAAACAAACCTCGAATGAGAACTCTTCTTTCTACACTACAACCCAGACTGCTCGACTGCAGGGGGAAATTTTGAAGCCCGAGACAAAGTGACTCCATTGATAGAGTGTAATGCTTAAATAAAGCATTGTTTATAAATAAAGTGTTGATATTTTAATTACCAAGTGCATATATATAGTAGTGTACATGTCATATAGCATTGGCACAACAATAAAATGTGCACTATGGCAGTGCTAAAGACATTTAATATGAATCATTAAACTTGCAAATAGAACACAATATATATTGAAGGCACATGGGAAGGATATAAGACTTAGTCAAGAAGTATTGAAATATATTTAAAATGCATTTAAAAGCATTGAATTGGTCATTAATCTGCAAACACTAAAATCATATATGAAGGTTTATGTGGCGCCAAATTATGGAAAACTGCATTACATTAGAAGTCTAATTTGCAAGCTCTATCTAGTAATGGAAGACAAAGTAAAATGGAGAACAAGTAGAAGTTGGAATGATTTGAGTCGACTTGTTTGATCATTCACCTTGCATTTCTAAAACACATTCTTGTTGTCATTGCATTAAGTGACCCGTTGCTCTGTTTTGTGGAGTATTAAGTTTTAATGTTGCCACCCATTGAGAATAGTTGCTGAGTCGATCTTAAGAGCTGAGAAGTGTCATTTACAATAGCTTGCTTATAGGCAACAAAGTATCATATTTCAATATAAATAGGGGAGAGGATTTCCTCATTTGGACACACATTTCACTTGCATTCTACTGCTTTTTATTCGAGTTATTCGTGTTTTGAGTTGAGAGTTTTTTTGTGAGGTTATTGAGAGAATTATTGTGAGAATTTATGTGAGTGGGTTTAGAGAACCGTTGAAGAGTCTTCAAAAAGATCTTGGAGGGGTTTGAACTTGAAATTCAATTTATTTCAATTGGGAATAGCATTTAATAGACATGTTTATTCTACTTTCTTATGCTTATTTGCTTTGGAAATATTGTGTTGATGTTTGACTTGTGTGGTATAATGCATTGATTTTCTAGAATAGGGAAAAGTTATCTTTGTTTCTATAGAATTGAAAGAATCTTATTACACTTAATTCTTGTGAACCATTTGAGTGTTTGTGCATACTCCATATTAAGGAGTGAATTCATTCATTAGTAATATATACTAGGGAAAGAAGAAGCTTAGAGTAGCTTGTGAAGTATTTGTTTCAAGTTACTTGTGTAATCTGAACTATAGAGAGTTCATAGACTACCCTTGGGATTAGATTATCCAATGAAAGAATAGCTTATGTGTAACGTATACTTGATAGAAATGTTATAGTCATATAAAGGGAATAGCTTGTTCTTGGGGTTAAAGATTAATCAAAGGAGGGAATTGCCTATGTATAGTATATGAATGGTCAAAAACCAAATCAAGCTAAGGGTAGTGGGTGAAGAGATGAATCTTTTATATATGAAACTTTTGCCAAAGTAGTGTAAATAGCCACTGTTTAAACTATCAGTTCATCATGATCTAGTTGGACATTCTAGTATGAGATTTTCATAATTGTAGGTAGAAGCTACCGTATGATTAATTCTAGTTTGTAGGACACAACACTAAGCTCAGGAAGGCTATTTGTTATGGGGTTATCAACCAATCTCTTCGTTGAAGGGTAGGGCCATCTTACCATATGTGGTAAATGTGCATGGGACTGCATTCAAGTCTGTGGTTGGTGAAAAGGCACTTGAGCGATGCTTCTCCTCATCAGTTGGCAGCTGAGATTTGAGGGGGATTACCTAGACCATTTGTATCTATTGCTTATGAAGCTCAATTGAGCTATGTATGTATCATTGTATTCCATCTTTGGAAATTTGTAAATGAAAATGTTTATATTGAAAATGAAATCAATACATGTAACATTTTTATGAAAAATATGCTCTTTATTCAATTTTTAGAAATAATTTTTTTATTGCTATAAGTTTTGAACATATTTTATTTACTCGAGGTTAAAATATAGTGAATTTACTTTTGTAGAACAATTGACATGTTACACATGGTATCAGAGCTACCAGGTTTATCTTTGGAACCTATGTGCTCACCATACTTTCCATCCAACATTGAATGAGACTACTTTTTGGAACTTCTTATGCTAGGATGGTGCATCTCAGGTTAATTGCAAGAAAGTCAGTAATCGAGAATGAGCGCTACCTAAGGGAAAAGAAGGAAAATGAGGCCTTTGTTCTTACGATAGAGGGAACCAGCTATGAAAATGTTGTCTGGTTAAGTGATACTAAGACAATCAGTCACACTCTTTCTTGAATTATTCATGAGAAGAGAAGAATGGAGGAAGCCAACTTCAACTATTTACCTCCTACCTCACCAACAAAGAATGAAGGATAAAATGAGAGATGAACAAAAATATGAGGGGTATACCTTATTGAGTTATGTATCTGAGAGTGAATCTGAGGGATACTCTCCTCTCAACTATTTGAATAGTCATTCTATGTAAATTAAAAGGATATTGAGATCCTTATGAATAAATAAAAGTTATATATTTATTAAATCTTGTGCTCAAAACTTATGTGAAATTTATTTTGTGTGAAGGAATGCTCATTTGAATGCTTTCCATAAGTTAAGTAAAACATGATGGAATATAATAAAGATGAACCTTCAAGTGTAACCATTTTCTTGCAAAGGATGGTGAGAACAAGGACTAATCCTGGAGGGAGCCAAGAAGTCAGACAAGGTTTGGATGGTGTTGAAACCAAATTGGACTGAATTTGGCTATCATTCACAAAACCAATGCAAGGTTGGGGAATCTTGAGCAAGAAGTAAGGGAAAAAGATAGAGTAGAACAAGAGGTCCCGTTTAATGAAGAAGTCCCTAACAATGAAGATAAGGGACAAAATTCTCACAGAAATCTTCAAACCCACAAACACGAGAATGAAAATTCATGCTCTCGATCTGAAGGAACTAGTAGGAAGCGATTGGAAATTGAACTTTCTAGGGAAATGAGGAAAATAACCCCACCAAAATTTGAAGGAAGTACCACCAGGGAAGAAGCTGAGGCTTGGTTGATACAAATGGAAAAATACTTTGAGATAAGAAACTATTCTAAGGTTACCAAGGCTATTTGGGGAGCCTACCAGTTTGTGGGAGAAGCCTCTAACTAGTGGATGAAAAAAAATAGAACTCAGACTTAGTTCTTTGAAACTGACTTGGGATGAGTTCGTGGAGATATTCTAGAAAAGGTGGCTATCCCAACTCTTTTTTGATCAAAAGCTTACTAATTTTCAAAATCTTAATCAAGGGGACATGCTGGTCAATGAGTACTGGGAGAAGTTTACTCGTCTGTTAAGGTACGTATGAATGTACCAGAAAGATGAACATTTTTTGTATCAAGAAATTCATTATGGGATTGAATGGGCAGATCGATTGTGAGGTGGATGTACATGGTCTAGCTACTATGGACCTAGTCTATGAGAAGGCTGTTAAGTAGGATAAGAAGCTCAAAGCCATCTCAATCTATCGAGAGAATATAAATTGTAAGAATTTTGGAGGAAATCAAAGTAACCAAACTCTAAATAAGTTTAATGGAGTACATGACTCTCAGAGGTGAGGAGATCGAGGATTTCAAAATAATTGGAGCAAACCAAAGAAGGATCGTAGAGGGAATAATTTTAATAACAACAATTTCAACAGTGTTGGGGAAAATGCAAGTAGTTTTGAAAGGCCCACAAAGAAGAAGGGACCTATGATGGGATGTTATACATGTGGTGGAAATAATTATGCCAAAAACTACCCCAACAAAACTTCAGGACCCCAATCTCAAGGAAACTCTCTTTCATCGCAATGAGCTACATTCTAATAGAGGATCCATGTTGTTGTGGATAATCAACAAACAGATTATCAAATTACTCCAGTGGAAACTCCAGGTATTTTATTTGGTATACCCATTTCTATACTTATAGATATTGGAGAAATTGAAAAATTTGTTTCACCTAGAGTAGTTAATCAAATAACTAGAAAACCTAGATTTATGGCAAAGTCATGGGTTGTAGAATATGCAAACTAGACAAGAGCAATAGTGGAACAATGCTTGTTTGAAGTTAAGGTTGAACTTCCTTTTTTCTCAACAGAGGCGAACTTATATGTAGCACCCTTAGGATCCTATGATGTTATCCTAGGAATGAATTGGCTTTGACAACATAGATCCAAAGTATATTGTCATGCCAAAACTGTAGAGTGCTTAGAAAATCTAGGTAACCAGGTGACATTACAAGGGACACCTAGGGAAATCAAGTTGCACCAAATATTTGTGGTGCAACTGCATAGGGCGAAGAAGAAAGGATGCAAACTCTTTGTAGTTAAAATGGAAAAAACTTGAGGAGTGTAAGGAATTCATTTCTCAAGATGATGATGTCTTCAATGGGCCACAAGACCACCAAGAAGTAGAGGAGAGTGAATTAATAGAAATTGGAGTCATATATGGAGAAATATCCTATCTTACAAAAACAATTGGATGTATTTCCAAAAGAGCTACCTAGATTACCACCAAAGAGATTATTTTACTTTTCCATTGACATAGTACCAGGATCAAAATCTATTTCCAAAGTACCTTACTGGATGACAACAATTGAGTTAATGGAGCTTAAGGCACAACTAGAAGAGTTGTTATCCAAAGGATTGATAAGATCAAGTGTTTCACCATGGGTAGCACCGGTGATCTTTGTAAAGAAGAAGGATGGTACACTGCGCTTGTGCATTTATTATCAGATGCTTAATAAAGCTACAATAAAGAATAAGTACCCATTTCCACACATTGATGATCTCTTTGATCAAATGTGGGGAGCGGTCGCATTTTCAAAAATTGATCTGCGATTAGGTTACTGCCAACTGAGGATCAAAGATGAGGACATTTTCAAGACTACCTTCAAGACTAGATATGGAAATTATGAGTTCACAATCTTACCATTCAGACTTATGAATGCACAATCAGTATTCATGAACCTGATGAACAATGTGTTTACAGATTCCCTAGATAATTTTTTTTTGGTTTTCTTGGATGATATATATCCTAATTTATTCCAAGAATGAGGAGGATCATTGCAAACATTTAGAGATAGTTCTTCAATGGTTAAGAGAACATAAGTTATATGGGAAACTCTCTAAGTGTACCTTCTTTCAAAAGAAAGTGTAGTGCCTAGGTCACGTGATCTTAGCTGATGAAATTTTAGTGGATCTTGTAATACCCCTCATGCAGTTGTTGGACTTGTTATCTTTCTATGTTTTTGATTGATAATTTGAGACTTTGATAGTTACTTTTATTGTTTGGATTGGTGGATTGGGTAGTTTAGACTGCTACTTTATTTGATGACATGGATATTATGATATGACATTATGGTTACATTTGGTATGGTGATGTTTAATTTGTTTTCAGTAGTATAATGTGATGCAATGGATTATTAATCATTTTATGATGATATGATGTGATCAGTTTAGTTTAGCAATGTTACTTTATATTTAATGTTGTAATTGTTAGTATAGTTTTGGTGAGAGGACAGTGTAGCACCACTCGTTTACGAGTGCCCTGCTACATTGCAATTCCTTCTCATGATATGATGTTTTTGATTATATATACATGTTGTACACAACCTTGTTTGTATGCAGGAATTGAAGGAACAGAGTCTCGATTCCACCTGCTTCGGCAGGACAGGGCGAGCATCAATTTAACCCAATGGGCATGAATTTGAAACAAAGATGACAAGGAAGTCACCCCGTCCCATGTTTGTCAAACCGTCTTATGTTTAGTGGTATTGTGCGTCTTTGACCTTTGTCATTTTTGCATTTTATTTTAGTGGTTTTGTGTGAGTGTAACTTTGATATTTATTTTACGTTGGTGTTTAGTATGATGTAATTTAAAATTAAATGATGTTAATAAATGATGATAATAGTGTTGGAATAGTTTGTATTAAAATATAAAAGTTTTATATTAAAAGCCATATAACTTAGTAAAGATAAATAAATGGAAATGTGTAAATTAAATTATTTAGAAATTGATACTTTGATAATTTAATTAAAAGAGCATGTTGAGGATAATTATGAAATAAATTAATTAAATAAATTAAATTGTGTGAATTGCAAGTAAAACTGCAAAATTTGAATTAAAACAAAAAGTGTTGTTAAATAGAAAAAACAAATCAAGAAAAGAAAGGAAAGAAGAAAAGGACCAATGAATGTTGAGTTTTGGCTAAAAAGCTGGGAAGAATATAGAAAACTTCTTTTAATTTTCATTTAAGGAGTTTTCGAAAAAGATGAAGATATTTTTTATTTAATAGTAAAATTGTGAGATTTTCATTCACGGGAAATTGATAGAAGCTTCAAAATATTGAGTTTCTAGAAATTGGATCCCTCTTGTTTCCTCTATAGAATCTATTTATTTTTCATTGTTCTGGAAGAGAGGCTATTGCTGGATTAAAAGTTTAGATTAGAGAATTTATCAAGGAAATCTGGTGGAGAAGTTCTTAAGGAAGAAAGGGAAGCTCTTCGAAAAGGTTGTTGGGATCAAGGAAAGCTTCATCAATTCTTCAACAAATGTAGGACTCCAGGTTCCATTCTCTTCTTTTGATTTCTCTGAATCTGTTTTAAAATCAATAAATATGTTTATTCTGTAAAAGAAAAGAAAACTTCTAAGATTTAGAATTTATTAGATAGCAAACCAATGAAAGAAAATTTGTGGGGTCTGTAAAAATGTTTGTATCTTTTTGTGATTTTGATACGGAAGTTTTTTTTTCCCTCTCTGATAAATGGGTTTTTAATATATACTCATATATATATATATCCTCATATATATATGTGTGTGTGTTTGTATGTATTAATATTCTAGAACATGATACAAAAGAACAACAGTGAATATATTCAAATGTATAAATAGCTATTATATATATTTATATATATATATATGTCCTCATATATATATATATGTATATATAAATATATATAATAGCTATTTATACATTTGAATATATTCACTGTTGTTCTTCTGTATCATGTTCTGGAATATTAATACATACAAACACACACACACACACACACACACACACACACACACACACATATACACAAATCGTATATATACACATATATAAAAATATATTTATGAATGGATATTAAATTTTAATTGAAATTTTTGTTGGGCCGATTTTCTTAAAAAAATTTGTGATTGGCCAAAATAAATTTATGCTGGGAGGGTCGGCCATAGCTGTACCCTATCCCAGCCACTTGCGTACTTAGGGCGCACGCAGCAGTCTAAGGACTGCGCACACACCCCTTTCCATAGTGTCGTTTATTTTCTGTATGCATCGATTTTTACCTTAAATATATATATATATATATATATATATATATATATATATATATATATATATATATATATATATATATATATATTATATATATTAAACATTAAACTGTAGGTTGATGCGCTGTAATGTCAGAGTTTTGGTACTGACGAAAATTTATAAAACAAAATAGAAAATTATATATACATGTATTTTATATGTAAATATATAGATATATAAATATGTATAAATATATATATATATATATATATATATGTAAATATAAATATATATATAAATGTAAATATATATATATAATATAGGTTATGGTTTATTGTTTCTGGTTTGACTGTGTAACTATGAAATTGAGTTTTGATGGATATAAAAAAAAGAGAGAGAAGCAAATTAAATATGAATGACAAAATTATTAATGAGCCTTTATTTCAAAATTGTATTGGGGAAAATGGGGATTATTTGATAGAGTTAAACAATTGTTGATTTTTGTGCTACAAGGACAACGGGTGAAAATTAATATATGTTATTCGGAGTTAACAAATCCAGTGAACTTGGTTGGATTTTCTTCTTGCCGTTATATTATTGTTTTGGATTTTCTATGCAGGAACCCTGTTGATTTTATGAATCTGTTTATGGATGTTGTGAACCCTAGGCTTCCGGAGGCTTAATTTTCTTATTGGATGTTTATCTTCATTTTATGTGCTCTTGATGTAGCAAGATATTGGTATCATTATTTTGAAAGGGTTGTACGGGATTTTTTTGAGACTCTGATTATGTGCTTTAGCAAGATGGGTAATGCCTTGCATATCATTGGTTGAGATTTAATGCTTTGTTCTTTATGGTACAACCCTTGGTTTTTGCTTATGTTTTCGGGGCCTTTAGGGAGAGTGGCTCTTCGTGGGGGCCGAAGCCTAAAATAGGAGGAAGGGCTCAGGATAACCCATGTAAGAGTTGGATTAACAAGTGAAAAAATAATAATAGAACTTAGGGGGATGGGTAGTAAAAATATATAAGATAATCTTGGATACCTCGTCTAACCATTAGGGCTACCGCAGACTAATGGTAGACTGAGAAGGTCATGTTTGGAAAAGTCGTTACCTCGTCCTTAGGAGAGGTTAACGACTCTGCATGAGTCACCCTATCGGGCTGGCACCTCAAGTAGGAGGAAGGGCCAAGATAACCATAGATGGAGGCTGACGCCTCATGTTGGAAGAAGGGCCAAGATAACCCATGTAGGCTATGCGATGACACTCTCCACTTGTTTCCCTTATGCCTTTCTTTCTTGGTTGCCTTTGGAAGTGTATTATGATTGTTGTTTTGGATTTACTTTGCAAGTGTTTAATGGTTATTTCCTTTGATTATCTATGATGAGTTTTATGGCTTTATGTTTATTATGCTTGATTCTTGGTTGTTGTCATTTTTGACCTGCGTAATCCTTTGATGTTGCTATTGGAGTTATGTACTATGATTTTCTTTATTGGAGTTAGTCTTATTGCATTCATGGTCGCGGTTACTTCCTTGTCACCTTTGAGCATGGGGGGTGGGTTTTTCTAAAGCCCACATGGTCGGGTGGAACGTGCTCCGCACCCGTTGGGTTCCCCATCAACATTCATTCTTCATAGTATTCTTCAGATGGAGCTTGTACCAGATATTCATTTGGTATTTTAGACATTATTTGTACTATGTATTTATCCCACATGTATGGGAGGTTTTATTGTATTTCATTTATTGTGAACATGTAATGTATTAGAAGATGATGTATTGTTTATGCACCCTTGTAACCATTCATGATTTATGAAATTTATTATGGTTTGTATCATGTGATGTATTTATACTTATATTTATGGTTATATGGATGTTATCTTGGTAAATGGCTATTTTAATGTCTATGATGGATGCACTGATTAGTAAGGTTAGTTATCTTTATCTGTTATCTTTCGTTATGAGTTTGTTTATTCGATGTGACCTCGCATGCCCCAAAAGACTCAATGTTATGATGTTAATGTGTAATGTATTTATGTTTGATGGTTCTCAATTATGTGTACTTTGTATTATTGTTTAAAAATAAATAAAAAATAATGTGTGTATGGTTTTGTCCTTTGGGGTTAGCACGACGGGCATTACAGATCTAGCAAAAATAAAGGTAGTGATAGAATGGCTAGTGCCTAAGAATGTACCTATAGTTAGGAGCTTTATGGGTTTGGTGGGATATTATCAGAAGTTTGTTGCAAAATTTTCCAGTATAGCCTTCTCTATTACTTCATTGCAAAGGAAAGGGAAGAAGTTTAAGTGGACAAAAAAATGCCAGGCAACATTTGATCTACTCAAGGAGAAGTTGACTATTGCTCTGATTTTGAAGGTACTAGATCTTGATGGAAACTTTAGTATCATCATAGATGCATCAGGAGAAGGCTTAGGTGGAGTCTTGATGCAAGAAGGGAAAATCATAGATTATGAATCAAGAAAGCTGAAGCCCTATGGACAAAATTATGCACCGCATGACTTGGAGCTAGCAATAGTGGTTCACACATTGCAGATGTGGAGGCATTATTTGTTGGGAAAGCCTTTTGAGTTGAAGAATGATAATCGTGGATTGAAATGCCTGTTTACACAACCCAGTCTGAATGCATGACAAAGAAGATGCTTGGAGTTGATATCAGACTATGACTTCAATATCAACTACATTAAAGGGAAAGAAAATCAGGTTGTCGATGCCTTAAGTCGTAGGTAGCATATCACCTCAGTAGTAACAATTCAAACCGACTTTAAAGGCCAAGTGTTGCAAAAATGCAAAGGAGATGAGTTCTATGAGAAAGTTAAGCAAGAACTCATGGAAAATCCACATGATGCAAGGAAGGAAGGATATCACTTTGAATGCAATGGATTGTTAAGGTTTAAAGGAAGAATACATGTGCCTAACTCAAAATAATTAAGGAACTTAGTATGGAGAGAAGTTCATGAAGCACCGGATTTGTGGCTAGAGGCTTAGAATGCCAAAGAGTGAAGGCTAAACATAATCACCCTGCAAGACTATTGTATCCACATGATGTTCTTGAAAGTAAGTGGTAAGTCATTAGTATGGACTTTGTGCAAGGATTACCCATGCCAAGGAATAAGCACAATGCTATTCTAGTGATAGTAGATAATCTTACTAATGTAGCACACTTTATAACTAGAAATCTAACTGATGGAGATCCTGTTATAGCTCAAAAATTCATTCAAGAGGTGTTTAGGTTGCATGGAATTCTTGAGAATATTATCTCTAATAGGGATGCTTGTGCGACTTCTATATTTTGGCAAACCTTATTCTCTGCACTTGGAACTTAGTTGAATATAAGTTCAACATATCATTCGGAAATGGATGGAAAAATGGAAAGAGTAAACCAAGTATTGGAAGACCTACTAAGAATGTATTGTATGGATCAACAATACAAGTGTGATGATTACTTGCCTTTGGTAGAATTTTCATATAACAATTCCTACCATTCTACAATTAAGATGACTCCTTTCGAAGCACTATATGGATAGAAATGTCAAACCCCTATAAGTTGGGATAAGCTTGAGGATAGAGAAAGTCTTGGGCCTGATATGTTGTCAGAAATGGAGGAAATAGTTAAGGTTATTAAGAAAAGGCTAGCAAAATCCAATGATAGGAAGAAAAGCTATGTAGATTCTAAGCAAGTACCTAGATATTTTGCAGTAGGAGAAAAGGTGTTGTTAAGGGTAATGCCTCAAAAGAGTTCCATTAAGTTTGGAAAGTCATCCAAACTAGCTTTGTGCTATGTAGGTCCATTTGAGATTCTTGAGGAAGTAAATCTTGTTGCTTACCAAATTGCGTTGCCACTAGCTCTTGCTTGAATGCATAATGTCTTTCACATCTCATACCTAAAGAAGTATATACTAGGTGATAATCATGTAATTGATTGGAATGTTTTATAGGCATAGGACCTAGGAGTGGTAACAATTGAACATCTCAAGGTTTTCAGAAAATGTAAGCTTTGCTTGCATAACAGGGAGGTTCTACAGTGCAAAGTCCAGTAGGACCAATATGCAAAAGATTCTACCACTTGGGAAGACTATGTTGAAATTGAGCAAAATTTTCCACATGTATTACATGCTTTTGTGAATGCTTGAAAAATAATGATGTATTTGTTTTATTCTATGTTTGCTACATAAAATCATCAGGGACGATGATTCACAAGGGGGGAATATGTTACACCCCATTGTACGTTTACTTATTTACAATTCCTATGATTGGTTAAAATAATGAATATATGAATTTGTTTGTATTTTTTATTGAAAAAAATGTGTTTTTACTTAGTTTATATGTGACATTGGGAAAATGAAGAATGAAAGTTAAAATGATTTGATGTTATGTTAAAATGAATATGTAGAATGAATGTTGATTAAATTTGATGTTCTGATTATGAAATAAATAAATACAAATGATTGGTTTGATGAACAACTAACTACTATTGCAATGTTCTAAGTTGAATGCAAATATAGTGATCAAGCCTCGAAAAGGGAGGGGAAATATCACTCAAGAGAAGTGATTGGTCAAGTAATCCTTAATGAAGACTGAAATGAGATTTTTCACACACACATATATATTATGGTCCAGTTAGGTCACAGTTCAGGAAATTGGTAAGTCACCCCTTAGTTTTTTTTGTGTTTGAATTTGAAAGGATTATAATTCTGCTGTGAATTTTCTTGTTAGTGATAATTGGTGAGTCTTATTTATATGTGTGAGCTCTTTCTTATGTGTTCTTTATTTAATCGATGAAGTATATATACATGGAATGTATATATATGTATACATGTACATGTCAACGATAAACCCATACACATGAGTTAATAAGTACATGAGTATATGTAGGTAGATGTACCTATGCATGCTCATGGGCATGAGGGTATCAAATGGACTACGAGACATATATATATATATATATATATATATATATATATATATATATATATATATATATATATATATGTATGTATATATACACCACATGCATATATTTCTATCGATAAGTCAGTAAATATATGTGATTGGTTGTATAAGCAAATACATATATGATCAATATGCATATATACATATATATACACATATTGATATACGTGTATGTGTTGTCGTGATGGAACGTTATATCTATATATGTGTATATAGGTATATACATATGGAATTATTTATAAAATGATAATATGGATTTATGCATTTGAAATACCGAATGATGTATATTTATTATAGCATTAGTTGATTGAAATATATATATGTAAACTATACATATATATATATATATTATTATTATTGATAGAGTGTAATGCTTGAATAAAGCACTGATATTTTTAATTACCAAGTGCATACTATATAGTAGCGCACATATAATATAGTGTTGGCGCAACAATAAAATGTACATTATGGCAACACTAAAGATATTTAATATGAATTATTAAACTTGCAAATATAATGCAATATATATTGAAGGCACATGGGAAGGATATAAGACTTTGTCAAGAAGTATTGAAAGATATTTAAAATGCATTTAAAAGCATTGAATTGGTCATTAAACTGCAAACACCAAAAGCATGTATGAAGGTTTATATGGCGCCAAATTATGAAAATTGTATTCCATTAGAAGTCTAACTTTGTAAGCTCTATCCAACGATGGAAGAAAAAGTAAAATAGAGAAAAAGTCAAGTAGAAGCTAGCATGATTTGAGTTGACCTGTTTGATAATTCACCTTGCATTTTTGAAACACATTCTTGATGTCTTGGCATTAAGTGACCTGCTGTTTTGTTTTGCCGAGTATTAAGTTTTAATGCTGCCACCCATTGAGATTAGTTGTTGAGTCAATCTTAAGAGTTGAGAAGTGTCATTTAGCATAGCTTGCTTATAGGCAAAAAAGTCTCATATTTCTGTATAAATAGGGGAGAATATTTCCTCATTTGGATGAACAATTCACTTGCATTCTATTGCTTTTTATCTGAGTTATTCTTGTTTTGAGTTGAGAGTTTGTTTGTGAGGTTATTGAGATAATTATTGTGAGAATTTCTGTGAGTGGGTTTAAAAAATGTTGAAGAGTCTTCAAACAAATCTTGGAGGGGTTTGATCTTGAAAGTCAATTTATTTCAATTGGGAATAGTGTTTAAAAGACATATTTACTCTGCTCTCTTATGCTTATTTTCTTTTGGAAAGATTGAGTGTTGATGTTTGACTTGTGTGGTATAATGCATTGATTTTCTAGAATAGGGAAAGGTTATGTTTACTTCTATGGAATTGAAAGAATATTTTCACACTTAATTCTTGTGAACCTTATTTGAATGTTTGTGTGTACTCCATATTAAGGAGTGAATTCATTCATTAGTAATATATAATAGGGAAAGAAGAAGCTTAGAGTAGCTTGTGAAGTATTTGTTTCAAGTTACTTGTGTAATCTGAACTATATAGAGTTCATATATTACCCTTTGGATTAGATTATCCAATGAAATAATAGCTTATGTGTAGTGTATACTTGATAGAAATGTTATAGTCATATAAAGGGAATAGGTTTCTCTTGGGGTTAAATATTACTCAAAGGAGGTAATTACCTATGCATAGTATATGAATGGTCAAAAACCAAATCGAGCTAAGGGTAGTGGGTGAAGAGATGACTTTTATATATGAAACTTTTGCTAAAGTAGTGCAAGTAGCTATTGTTTACACTGTCAATTCATTGTGATCCAATTAGAAATTCTAGTCTAGGATTGTCATACTCATAGGTAGAAGCTACCATATGATTAAGTTCTAGTTTGTAAGACACAACACTAAGCTTAGGAAGACTATTTTTTATGGGGTTATCCAACCAATCTCTTTGTCGAAGGGTAGGGCTATCTTACCATATGTGGTAGATGTGTGAGGGACCGCATTCAATTCCATGGTTGGTAGAAAAGCACTTGAGTGATGTTTCTCATCAATTGGCGGCCAAGATTTTAGGGGGATTACTTGGACCATTCATATCTATTTCTTATGAAGATCAATTGAGCTATGTAAGTATCATTGTATTCCATCTTTGGAAATTTGTAAATGTAAATGTTTATATTGAAAATGAAATCAATCCATGGAACATTGTTATGGAAAATATTCTCTTTATTCTCTTTCTAGAAAGAAAAAAATAATTTCTATAAGTTTTGAACATAGTTTATTTAGTTGAAGTTAAAATGTAGTGAATTTACTTTTGTAGAACAATTGGCATGTTACAAATCCTACTAATAAAAAACATGGAAAATTTCTTAACCTAAGACAAATGAGTAATCTCTCTCCTCAACAAGAGACAAAGAAAAGAGAAAAAGGCTTATATTGGAATTGTGATAGAAAATGGTCAAGTGGTCATAAGTGTTCTAGTAGTGAGAAAAAGAATGAGGTTGAAGAAGAGGGAGAAGTATCTACAAAAGATCCAAATGTAAAACTTAAGAATGGGGATTCCAAGGAAAAATAAATTACTATTACCTCCCTACATGCATTGAATGGAACAAATACACCACAAACACTCAAAGTAATTGGTAATGTTAAAAATAAAAATGTGAAAGTGTTGGTTGATACTAGTAGTACACACAATTTTAATGATAAAATATTAGCTAATAAACCCAATTGTTTTATTTACACCATCTCAAATTTCCAAGCCATAATAGCTAATGGGAAACAACTCTCTTATGGTGGTAAATTCCATCATATAAAACTCTCAACATCAAATCATCAACTATATTCAAAAAATTTTGCTATCATTCTTAGGGGATTGGATGTAGTTTTGGGTGTGCAATGGATTGAACAATTACGAACAACATTTTTCAATTTTCAAGACTTATCCATGGATTTTAGTACACATGGGAAAAGTATGAACTTTTGGGGATACAATCAGAAGCTCCCATAGGATGGTGAAAGTGTTCAAGAAAGGTTATTATAATATAGGGGCACAATTACATTTTACAGAAGCACGATATGCAACAAATGAAGATCAACTAAAAATTCAAGAAATTATTCAACACCATCAAAAAGTATTTCAAGAATTCAAAGTTGTCCCTCTAATCAAAGACCATAATCATGACAATGGATTAATACCAAGAAGCATTTTTCATTCCAAGGAAGGTTCCTATTTTTCCTCTATGATTATTCTTAACAAAAATAATTGATCCATGGAAAATATGGCCACACTACAAGGAGATCAACAAGATAACTCATAAAGAGCCTCATAAATGGAATATTCTAATCCAATTATAATTGTCTGAGTTATATGAAGAATGTGAATTTATTTTAGAACCTAAGGCAATCATTAAGACACAAGTGAAACATTTGCAAAATAGAGCCATCTTTGAATTCCTAATTCAATGGAATAATTTTCTAATTAAAGATATATGGAATGATGAAAAATTCATACAAAGTATTTTAAAGTTGTTAAGCATTTAGGACAACAATTTTTAGAAGGGGATGAGAATGTTATGACAGTAATATAACATATTCCTAAGTATATATTATATATTTCTAAGAATAATAAGGATACATACATACTTGTGGCAAGCTTAACCTTAATATTAGTCTGAGTTAATACCTTAAACCTTCTTAACTAGAATATTGAATGGGTGCATCCCTATATAGTTATCCCTATAAATAAGGAAGATATTTCTCTCCCATATGATCATGTAGAGTAGGAAAAGTGATCCTATATCCAACTAGATTAACTAGGATTAACTTCTTTTTACTTGCCCTCTACATTGAAATACAAACCAACTAGGGTTTGATGATTGGCTTACTGCCATAAGAGAGAGCCAATATCCTAGGGTTTGTGTTCTCTTGAGTTGTAAAGATGGAAAATTTTATGTGTGTTTTAACAAGTCTATTTGACATAAACTATAGATCTTAAAATGTAATCTATTGCACAAACAAAAACAAAAACTATTAAAATAGTTGTAGATTTCAAAAGGAGATATAGAGAGGAACCTACTATTAAAAGTTGAGCATGAACTGGGTGGATAGGAGTGTGGGTATCATATACCAAAGATTCAACCTTTTCGAGATATGTAAATTTCATATGCTATGTTACGGTATGCATTGTGCTTCCTATGACTATCTGCTAACAAAACCTTTAGATTTGAATTGTGCACATGAAAAGAGGGAGAAAGGTTGTGTTGTATAGGGGCTTGCCCAAGTCAAATCCCATTTTGTTGTTTCCAACTCCACGTATAAAAAATAATGATGATCAAAATGGCATACCCTAGGTTGAGCAAAGGCCAAAATAATAATTGACTAAAATGATAAATGATAATGTTACTTTGGTATGAAATCCTTGATGAAATGATTATACACCACAAGTTGCCACAAAACATTGATTGATGGATACCTTGATTTCTTGATAGACCTACAAGAATTTAGTCCACAAAACATAGTAGATTGTTGTAGCTAGCATATAGAGGATAACTCGATACATTTTCATAATTTGATCATAATAGCTCCTTTTTCATAATCATCTCTTTTTTCTCTTTTATGTTCAAATGAGGACAATTTTTTTCTATATATGTATCCCAATTGATATTTTCAAATATAGGTCGACATAGGATCTTTTTAATTCTCCAAAGATCAACACCAAAATTTGAATTTAAAATAGGTCCCCTTTAAAGTCAAGGGCACCCACACCCTAGAACAAGTGCTTTTAACCCAAAATTATCGAAATGTTAAGGATTTTAATATATTTTATTAATTTGGCCTCAAAATGAATAAAATATTAATATAATTAATGTTATAAGAAAAATAGGATGTCAAGGTAGTGTGGAATTGTCAGGGGTGAAAATTTATGATGCTACATTTAGCCCCCACTTTAGTGAGGTTATGACCTTATGTTCATACTCACACTAAAGAAATAAATCCCCTTGTCGAAACACTAAAGAGATAGGATGACCCCAAGTTGAGGTTTGCACAAGTCCACAACTTAGGATCCTATCAATCCACAATGTTAAGATAAACATTGTAGTACCTACCCATTGTAGTTTTATTAAAATTGTTTTTTTATGCGTAGATGGAACTTGATGACAAGTGCAACAAGGCCCAACCCACAAGGGTCCTTCCACTACAACATCATAAATGTGACAAGAAAAATCTAGCTACAGAACATGGCACCCCTCATCAGTGGGAAGCAACACTCTACTGCCAATGGCGTGCCATTTTTTTATACTGACACTCCCCCCTGAAGTTTTTTGATTACTTTTAGATTAGAAATATGTTCACCCTTGATGGTGTTCCAGATTTTCCTATAGGGTAGGTTGTGCTAGGCTATGAGACTCCTATCATCGACATTGCGAACAATGCATTTGTTCATATCGTGTTTCAAAATACAGAGAATGCTCTTCAAACATGGCATGTGGATGGTTACTCTTTCTTTGTTGTGGGGTGAGTAGAATGACATTTCAATTTTAGTTCTACAACCTTCTTTACTTACATCTTATGTGGGATCTCTTTCCTTATCTAATAAAGAATTTGGAATTAGGATGGATATAGGCATATGGGACAACACCAAGCAATCCACTTATAACATGATTGATGTATTTTCCCCCTCAACAATCTAGATAATCCAAAGCATTTCCAATTTATTGATAAGTAGGAGGTATTTTCCACAATGTGTCAAATTGTGGTATTTTCTAAAGCAAATGGGGTTGTAAGCTAAGTGGGCTTAATCTCGAGGAAAAACTTTGTAGTTAAGCATGCTTGAGCTGGAGTAGTACTGGGATGAACAATAATCTCCTGGAAGGCCCAACGCTCCACCTCTATGAGAGTCACCTAGATGCAATGAGTTCTAAGTGGACCATTCACTATCATGAGAGATGAGTTCTTGTGAAACACTACTCATGAAACATGGGTCAATGAGTTTGACTCATAAAGATACACATTTGAATCCTCATAGTAATATCACAATTTCCAATTTATGTTTTTCCCATCTAATTGAATTGTTAATATTTTTAATCTAAGAGAGTGAATAAGGGTATTTGTTTGGTCATTATAAGTAGTGTTGATGGGCTCATTATGAACCAAACAAATTTTCTTACTTTTTGGAATTTTCTTTTCCTTTATATGGGATACATCTAGAAAATGTGTCTTTTCCAAGTGTTTCTACCACCACAAAATAATTTTCATATTGTTATTATATAATACAAATTAGAGTAGTTATTATAGAATGTATTTATGATTGTTGTTTTATATAACATTTTATAAAATAAAATAATATATTTTTTATATAAGAATCCTCTTTCTCTTATTTTTTAATATAAATTAGAGTAGTTATTATAGAGTGTATTTATGATTAAGTTATTATTTTCATCCTTAGAATCATATGTGTTATATCACACTTTATAAAATAAAATTATAATTCTTTATATATTTTTTTAGATATTAGGATCTTTTTCTTTCTCCTTATTCTTTTGTCTCGTTGTGTCTAAAATTTCTTCCACCTCTCCCCTCCACTCTCCCCAAAAACTGAATTAGTAGTTGTTTAATCTTATACTAGTGTAATTATGTTATTGATGTATTATAGGTTTATCACGAGTCGTGGATGGCTATAATTATGGAGTTAGACAATGTGGGTATGTGGAATATAAGGAGTGAGAATTGTGTCAGGTGTTACTTGGGTCGAGAGGTGTATATGATGCATTATAGGTTTATCTTGAGTCATGGATGACTATAATGATGGATTTGGACAATGTGGGTATGTGGAATATAAGGAGTGAGAATTGTGTGAGGCGTTACTTGGGTCAAGAGGTGTATATGAGAGTAAGTAGTGAGGATGGTACCCAAAGTGAAGACCCCATTCCACCTAATGTTATGCTTTGTGGTAGAGAAAATTTTGCTCATTAACATTGGTTTTAACATTAATTTTGATTGGGATAAAAGACAAGTTATATGCTTAGTGAATGGGGTTGCCATGTCATAATAATAACACTTAAATCTATTGTTTCAAAAGTTGCAAGAAGGCAAACTCTAATTTATGATAATAAGACTACTTTTTAATATCATATAGACTAAAGTGTTTTTCAAAACCCAACAAAGCATGCATGCAATGAATGTGATTTTATAAACATATTAAATAAAGGATACATTTCATGAAAATAAATAAATAAATGAAATATTTGAATCAATATGTATTAAAAATATGATACTAAAATTTGCTAAAAGAATGATGTTCATTTTCCACTCTTTTTTTTTATAGGTCATTTTCCACTCTTTTTAACTCTTTAAGGAATTGTTGTTTGATGTAAAATACTTATTATAGTTACATTCAAATAATTGGTTGGAGATATTTTACTTTGTGAGAAAATAATGCTATGGAAATATTCTTTACAAAATCCGGTGTATAAAAGACAACTTGTATTTTCAAACCATTGATCCCACTATTTATTTTTAATTAATTTTTTCAATAACTTGTACAATAATAATTTTATGAAATAATTTTAAAATTTTATGAGATCATACAATTTTCTTAATAAAATATACTTAAAATAACCATTTTGCTAGCAATAAACTAATTTATAAAAAATAATAAAAATAATTTGTATAAAATGGTTAAGCTCATGGATAGAATGCTAGTTACAAACAACATAAATAAAAGTACATAAAGATATGCACAAACAACAACAAAAGTGGTGGATGATCATTTTGCAAATCTATGATTCCTCATGTTAAGGGATCCTTTATAAGATGATTTGTTAATCTCCACACACCATGTATTTTATGTGCCAAAAGGTCCACATGAGCTAAAGCTACAACTACCTCCACCCATTTTGGCTCATGATGATTTGTGGATGTAGTAAGAGAATCTCACTTAAAGTATACAATGAAATTAAAAGGGTGGTTGGTAAGAGGCCATTTATATAGTTTTTCATAATAGTTGCTAAGGTGAAACTTGGCTCATGATGATCACATGCACTTCTAAGTGGTAGAAAAATTAATAAAAGTCAACTAAAACTCAAAAACAATTTTGTAATCTTAATCACTTGAATCTAGTATAAGATAGGAGAGATACCATTGATTTTTCTTATAGAGAAAAATATTTTCATTGTATTCATTAATAAACAATGTTGCAAATTCCTTATTTTCCATATTTGAAATAAAATTTAAGTTTGAAAATATTTCACAAGACTAAAAATTATGTTGGTAAGTGAGAAAAACCTCTTAGTAGAGAAAACCACATGGTAATAATTTTTTGATGAAAAGAAGAAAATAGGTTGTAAATTTACATTAAGCACCAAGACCTATAGGGAATGTCCATGCTCTATAATAGGATTTGATATTTTGGTGTTATGAAATAACTTGCATAATAATAGAATATAATAGGAATATGCTGAAAATACTTAATAATATGCCATTTTGAGGGGGCAACCTCTTAATCCACTTTGAGGGGGATACCTCCAATAGTTTAACAAGAACACAATTCTCAACATGATGATAATAACCTACCTATACCTCCTATATATACCATACTTATGCCTATAATATCACCCTTACCAACCTAAATAACCCTATATAAGTCTTAGGCTGACATGAATAACTCAATAACAATAAAATAGTGATAATATGACTTAATTAAGAGTTAAGGTAGTCGCAAGTTAACTAATCATAACACTATACACACTATAGGGGTAGGGGCATGTAAAATTTCCCTCCTCTTTACAAAAGAATTGTCCTTAATGCTAACTTTTTCTTTTTCTTTTTCTTCATCTCCTTTTTTAATTCCGCTTCTTCTACTATTGCTTCTTGTTCCTATCTTGTTCTTACTCTTGTTCTTGTTCTTGATATTTCTCTTTCTCTTGCTCTTGAGCTCTTTTTTTTTTTTCTTCTTTTTTGTGGCTACTTTTTGTTGTGAAGAAGTTATAAAAAGATAATTTTACAATAAATCATACAAATAAAATTAAAATACTCTATTTTTTTATAAGGCTTAGGTTGCACTTTCCCAAAAAAACTCCCAAAATTTAAGTGTTTTGTAGCCTTGAGATCAAATTTGTTGTAAAAATTATGTAATAAATTAGTCAATTCCTATCCAATTCCTCTAAACTTTGGATTGTAGCTACTTGAATATGCTCTTCAAAAACCCTTTAAAAATCAAAGAAAAATTTACTAAAATCTAGGAGATATGCATTTCACAAAATGACCTTCAAAATTGATTTTTTTTTTGTCGTCACGATGCAAAGATCATGCTCTAATACCACTTCTTATGAAACAACTTGCATAATAGTAGAATATAATAGAAGTATACTGAAAATACTTGCTAATAATATGCCACTTCGAGGGGGCAACCTCCTAATCCACTTTGAGGAGGATACCTCCAATAGTCTTCAATAAGAACATAATACTCAACATGATGACAATAACCTACCTATACCTCTTATATATGCCATACTTATGCCTAGGATATCACCCTAGCTGACCTAAATAACACTATGTGCCTTAGGCTGACCTAAATAGCCTTATATAAGCCTTAAGCCAACCTAAATAACTCAATAGCAATAAAATAATGATAATATGACCTAGTTAAGATTTGAGTTCACCACAAGCCAACTAGTCATTTAAAACTATACACCCTATAGGGGTATGGGCATAATGTTTGGACACTCACAATTCACCATAATATGGATATATTTTTCTTTGTATTTTTCTTACAACTCTATGTTATTCAAGCAACAATTCAAGTTTGTCACTTGTTGTTACTACTCCTTTTAATTTTTACCCATATCAAATATCCATTATACAATTACATGCAAACTCACTTTAATTTATTGTAATGCCTATTAATCAAATTGCATAATCATATGTTATTCCCAATTTGTGATTTTGATTTATTTCACAAGACCAATAATGTTACAAAAATTGTGTTAATTATTTAGCTTATGTGAGATTGAATTCAACTTCTAATGATATTAATAAATGATTAATGTGCTTGTGTTTTTAGTCAAACATATCGATTAATACTTTCTTAAGTGTGTGAATTAGTGAAGTAGTTATATGAAATTAGTAAGAAAGCATATGAATTAAACCAAAGTTCACCATAAAAAAACTACTCATTTAACACTATACGCACTATAGGGGTATGGGCATAACATTTGGACACTCACATTTCACCATAATATGGATATATCTTTCTTTGTATTTTTCTTACAACTCTATGTTATTCAAGCAACAATTCAATTTTTTTAGTTGTTACTACTCCTTTTAATTTTTACCCATATCAAATATCCATTATACAATTGCATGCAAACTCACTTTAATCTATTGTAATGCCTATTAATCAAATTGCATAATCATATGTTACTCCCAATTTGTGATTCTGATTTATTTCACAAGACCAATAATGTTACAAAAATTGTGTTGATTGAATTCAACTTCTAATGATATTAATAAATGATTAATGTGCTTGTGTTATTAGTCAAACATATCGATTAATACTTTCTTAAGTACTTGAATTAGTGAAGTAGTTATATAAAATGAGTAAGAAGGCATATGAATTAAACCACATATAAAAGAGAGATAAATAAATCATATACCTTGGAAAAAACCAATGTGAAAGAACTCTAAAAAACAACTATCTATACTTTTTCATCTCCATGTCAAATCACAAGTTCTTACAAGCTAATTGTTTAATTCAATGCTTTTGATTTTTATAGCACCATTAAACCACATATAAAAGAAATATAAATCAATAATATACCTTGGAAAAACTCAATGCGAAAGATCTCTAAAAAATAACTATCTATACTTTCTCATCTCCATATGAAACCACAAGTTCTTACAAGGTAATTGCTTAATTACTAATCACAATTTCTCCCAAAGGATTCTAAATACATTTCACATGAAAAATAGAAGAATAACCTACACAACTTAGTTTCAAATACTTATTTCTACTATTTATCTTTTATGGAATATTTTTATACCAACTTAAGTTAATCTAATTACCCTAATCCATGATATACATATTTGCACCAAGGTAATTTTTTTGTATAATTTCCTTCACATGTCAAAGTTAGTGTACAACTTCCTAGCAAAAAGATATATCACTATAAAAAATCATCAATCAACATGTTCTCATAATGTCTAAATCATCTTTGATCCACAATGCACTTCTTTCTCCTATCTATAATTGATTTTTCATATCATCCTCCCTCAATTGTGTTTTAGTGGGGTTAAAAATATGTCTAAAGACTTCAAAATAATTTTGTGAAGTAGGAAGTACATATGATCAACTCAATCAATGAAATTGTGATGTTTTCAAGATCCCTTATAAATCAAACCTTTGTAATTTGGAGGGTTTTAGTTTTGATCTTGGAATGAGATTGTTAATTCTTTTGAAATTTTTTGTCCCAACCTTTTTCCCAACAAAATTAGAGTGGTTATGGATTCAAAACAACCTTTAAGTTTTTCCCAAATGGCCTTCTTACCCTCTTTGGCATTTTTATCTAAAAGTTCTCTTCTTTTTGATGCCTTGCTTCAACTCATGTTTGGTATTTATCTATTGATGTAGAAGCATATGAGTCCACAACCAAGTTTCCATCACCCAAGAATAGAATAAGAGATGGTTGAGAATATTTTTAGCTTTATGTATAGGTTTTCAACAAAATGGCATGAAGGATATATGAAAAAGGTCTAAGAAACATTTCAATTGACTTTAGTAGCATTTGAGAACATTGTAACATCTTTTGTTACTATTTGTTTCACTTTGGCAACCATTGTTGTACAATTCATTAGCCATTATTGTGCGCTTCATTAGCTATTTTTGTGCACTTTTCTAACCACTATAAATAATACTTTAGCAATGAACTTTCTAGGGCCATAACTTCATCATATAGACTAAAGTTATGATGCATTTTTTTGAAATTACATAAAATTTTAATATAAACGTGAATATGTGGGTAGCACTTACATAAAAAAATATTTCACTTTAGCAAAAATTGCGACTTCAATAACACATGAGGGTGAAATTTCATAACTATGCCACACTTTTATAAAGGAAATGTCCAACACAAATACAATTTTCTAACTTTGACCACCTAAAAGTGACATGTATGCTTTAAATTTTAAAATGATATAACTAATGAAATGTATAACTCTTAATGTAGGCTATATTTATAATTTTAAATTAAAAAAATGGTTAGATATATAATTTTAATAAATTTAAGAGAAATATTTTAATTGTTGAAAAAAAAAAAAGTGAGGTCGATCGGATGTTGCAAAAAATATAGCAATTTTTTTTTTTGCTTTTTTTCCTCACTTAGATGACTTGAAAATCTAGTGCATAAAGAAAAAATCAAATTTCAATTAATATTATGTATGCAAAATTTTGAGTATAAAAGAAGTTAAACAATATAAACTATCCTACTCAAAGTGTATGCAACACTTATATTAAGTAAAATAGTTAGCAAAATATAATGAAAGCATAAAAAGGCCTCACCAAGACTAATCCTTGTTGCATGAAGCCATGAAGGTTGTGCTCAAGGATGAAGGATGTGAGTGCCTTCACTAGTAGCATAAGGTTGCTTAAGGTCAATAGATGAAAATGGCTTGCGTTGAGGCTAATTTATAGATTTTTGGCTCAAGGATTGGATGGATAGTTAAAAGAAGAAGATAGATCAAGGAATAAAATTGGTTGAGACCAAGATGGGAGGAGGAAAAGTGTTCTCACTTGGTTGTTGGATGGGGAGGATCCCAAGATCAAAGTGTAATCAATGGTTGAGGACTCCCTTGGAGAAAGTGGAGGGATGCGATGGAAAAGGGGTACTTTGGAGTACCTTGAAAGGATGGGAAAGTCCTTTGTCTTATGTGACATTGTAGCAAGACCCATGTGACATGTACAAAGGCCATACCTATGTACACATTTGGGGAATTGAAATATTTCAGGGAATTTGACCAAGGTTAGTGTGTGAGAGACTAGTGAATTAATAAATTTTAACTCACCAATGCAAAGTGGATGGAAAAAGAAAATTAAATAAATAGGTATATTTATTTAATTTTTGAAAATGGGATAGGAGACTTAGGTAAATAAATATTTATAATTTTTTTTTAAAGGTGGACATTAGAAGAAATGTGAGTAAGTGATTTTAGACTAGAAACAACACAATGAATAGTGATGAATAGTAGATTAATAAAGGGGAGGAAAAATGGATAATTAATTGGATAAATAGGTATTTATTCAATCAACGATGAAAGAAATGGTTAGATAATTAAGTGAAATAACAATGTGTTGATTCTAATGCCTAAATTTTTCCTTATTTGAGATTATGTTACAAAGTAGCATCATTTCAAAGAAGAATAAAAATGGTTGGAAGAAAGTGGTCATATTAGGGAAGATTCCCTAGTCATTTGAAGGAGTTACTAGGAGGAATGATGATAAAGACGATGATGCTCCCTTGAGAGGACATATAGGTTTGGGAGGACACAAGTGTTCTCTCAAAATGGATGAAAATATGTAAGATAGATGGGATATAAGAGGTGACAATACGTGATAAAAGGGATGTAGGAAAAATTGAGGGAGGATGAAATGGCTAGTTATGTTGAATTGGATGAAGCGCTCTTTATTTGATATTTCATTGGATGTTATGCACCAAGGTATAAAAGGCAAGGTGACAATGTGTCTTGTGCATAGAAACAAGACAAGTCACAAGCAACAATATGCCATATAGCACCATGATATGGAAGAACTTAATAACTGTTACACCCCGTTGTGCGTTTACCTATTTACTATTGTACTATGTTAGGGTAAATTAGTGCATATATGAATGTATTTGAAATTTTGAATGGAAAATATATATATGGTTGCACTTTGTTTATCAAAAAATTATGAATGAATGTTTATTTCATTTGATGTTAAATAATGGAATGGATATCTAGAATGGGTGGTTATTGAATTTGATATTCTAACTATGAAAATTATAATGTAAATGCTTGTTTTGATGAACGGTTGACTACCATGAAAATTTGTTAAGTTGGATGCAAGTTTAGAATCAATCCTCCAAAAGTGAGGGGAAGTATCACTCAATAGAAGAACTTGGTCAAGTAACCTGTAATGAAACCTAACTAAGCTTACACACACTCACTTATAGAATGGTTGAGTCAACTCATAGTTTTGGGAGTTGGTAAGTCATCCTTTAGAATGATGTGTTTGCATTAGGAAGGATCTTGATTTTTGTTTAGAGCATTCTTGGATTGTGTTTAAGTTCTTGGTGCATGTGATTCTTCTTCATATTACTATACTTGAATGATGAGATATATATACATAGAATGTATATATATACACATGTGCATGTCAACAATAACCCATACACGTGAGATAATACGTGCATGAGAGTACATAGGTAGACGTACCTACACACATTCATGGACGGGTTTCTCATGGGAATAGTGATATTGGGAGGACAATGAGACATGTATGTATGTATATATATCTATCGATAAGATAGCAATTGTTTACATGTGTGATTGTATAATCGAATGTAAATATATATGAGATATATGCACATATATACATATGTATACACATGTAGATATACACGTATGTGTTGACAAATGGGAATGTCCATACAAGTATGTCAATATATATATATATATATATATATATATATATATACAAACGATATTGTATATGAAATGGTAACTTGATCTCATTCATTCAAACGTCAAGTGGAATATTTGGAAAAACTTATTTGTCAAAGAATAATATATATTTGAATATATATACATACACACATATATATAAATATATATATATGAATATATATATATATATATAATACATATATATATATATAAATAGTGTTAAATTCTATTTATTAATATTATATATATTATATATATTAGTGGCCGATTTATGGAATATAAGCCATGGTCGATTTAACATGAGTGTAGCGCTACATTTAAACAACGCAATGCTAAGTTTTAACCACATTTATCATTATAGATAATGAGCGATGGAAATCCACGAGTATTAAAACTCCTATGTAAAGTTTTTATAACTCAATGATAAAGTGTTGAGTACTATAAGATGTAACATGTTGATTCAAAGAATAACCCGTGCTATTATGAAGGAGGTCGATTCATTGAAATGTGTTGATTGCTATATCTTGGATCAAGTTGACTATGTGGAATGCAACCAAATAGAGTTTGACTTATTCCTCTATTTTAACAACAACCTTGTGAATAGGAAATGTGATGAATACTTGGTACCATATTATGAATTATGTGTTTCTTTTAGAATTCTTTTTAGCCTGTAAGTTGATTTCCAGAAGCATGTGCTTTATGAACTAGTAAAACTATTGTTGGCAAGCATTAGGTTGATTTGATGTTTTGTTTGAGTGACTAATGAGATAGAAATCTGCCACCATTTTAATATTAAGCTGAGTTGATGGTATTTGGCTAAGAAGTATCATATCATGAGCCTTGTTTGTAGCTTGTAGATGTTGTTTTTTGGGTATAAATATGATGCATTCCCACCTCATTTGGAGACACTTCTTTGCATCATTATGTTGTCCCATTCTGTTGTATTTTCATTGAGAGAATTTCTTATTTTGTTGAGAGTTATTGTGAGATAATTTAGTGAGAGAGATTGAGAGGGATTTGTTGCGAAGTTGATTTTAAGAGGGGGCAAAGCTTGAGATCTAGTGAGTCAATTGGAATAAGCGAATAACAGACATGAGATTCTATTCTCTTCATGTTTTATCTTTTATGTGAAATATTGATTGCCTTGTGTGTTTAAATTGGAAGTTGCATTAGTTTGCTTGAAATAGAGTAATAATATATTTGCTTGTAGGAAAGGAGGAGAATTATTGATATGATTTCCTTATAAGTCTTTGTACTTACTCCATATTAAGGAGAGATTGAATATCGTCTATAGTATTATGTACTAGGATTGATGAAATGGGAATAACTTGTTAAGTTATTTTATGCAAAGTTTGTTTGTAGACATAAAGCTCATATGCTATACCTGGGATTAGAATATCCATTGAAGGGGGTAACTTACACTTTTTCTTATGCTTTGATGGTAGATATACCATTGTGTTTTTGGAAAAGGGAATAGGTTATTTATGAGGTTAATAACTACCTATTGAAGGAAATTACCTATGCATAGTTTATAATGGCCTAAAGTCAAATCAAGCTAGAGTAGTGTATGTGAATAGGATGATTGTCACTTGAAATATTAAGTGAGAATAATTTGGCCAAAGTAGTGTGATTGCTTTGGATCCACTTTCAATTCACCATGTTCCTTTTCTGCATGCTAGTTCAGAATTGTAGTTTCTACAAGTTCTAGTTATGCAGGGCACAACACTAAGCTCAGAGTGGTTACCATTACAAGGTTACTCCACCAATCTCTTTGTTGAAGGGTAGGGCCATCTATCAGATGATAGATATGCGAGGGACTGCATTTGAGTCAGTGGTTGGAAAAAAAGTGCTTGAGTGATGCTTCTCCTCCTCAGCTGGTGACCAAGATTTGAAAGGAGATTCCTGGACCATCTATATCTATTGCTTGAAGCTCGGTTGAGCTATGTTTGTATTTTGTATACAATCCTTGGAATATTGTAATATGTGGAATATTATATTTGTAATGAAATCAAATATTTGGAATTTTTTATGTCATATATGCTCATTTATTCTCTTTTGAAAATAATTTTTTTATGGAAATGGTTAAGTAACATAGTTTATTTACTTGAAAGTGAAAACTTAGGAAATTTACTTGCATAAACAATTGGCATGTTACAATACCATTATGGAAAGTAGGTTGTAATGGCCAATATAGATGCAAGCAAACAACAATTCACACAAACAAGCAAGGAAGCATTCACAAAGTGATTCAAAGAAAAAAATAATGCTTCCTCAATAAAGCTAAAAAGAAAAGATTGATTGATTAACAATGAAGAGTGTTGTTGATGTGGGATGATCTATCCTAAAAATAATGAGGATTGAGAATGATATATCTTGATGATGATTGGATTTTTATCAAGGCTTGTAGTGAAGATGAGAACAAGACCAAGGTTAAAATTGGATGATTTTCTTATATTGTACACTGAGATTGCATGGATTAATATTGTTAGGAAATAATGCATAATACCCACATTCTTAATCCATTTCCTACATAACCCCATGAGATAAAAGCATGCATGTAAGTAACCATAATATATATATCAAAATAGATAAGCCACAAGATAACAAAAGATATACCCTGGGAATTAACCCTCAAGAGAGAAAAACCCACCCTCCAAAAGCATCCATACTTCATCTATTATTCAACAAATAAACAATACATGCACTTACAAGAGTTATCATTAATACTTTTGAAGCATCAAGCCTCTCCAATGCATTCTTCATGTGTCCAAGCATAAACCACACATCCCATGCCATTCTTCACATATGCACTCCTAAGAAAGACTCAATAATTATATTCCACTCACCTAGCCAACCTTAACCACTAAACATTTGCTTGCTTTTATAGACTCAAGCTCACACAAATACAACCAAGTGGCAAGATAAAACCATGTACCATAAAACCATGTGAATACAAAACCATTGACCCCTCATTTAATATTAGGTACTAAGTTTTCACTTTATTAATTATTTCCCCAATATTAAATTATTATCTCATGTCTCTTGCACATTAAATAATAATCCAATGTTACAATATAAAATAAAATGGCCCCCAAATAATTACCTAGTGTGATTAACCACACCTCCCAGGTGCATCACAACTAAATAAGTATTTAATTACAAAATTATAGTATAATTTTTTATGTAATGGTGTACAACACCATATCTCAACAAATATTAGCTTACAATATTAGATTTCTAGGAGAGGAATTACATTGGAGTGTGTGGGGGTAGCCTATAGCTTGATAACAATGACAAGGGAAAATGGATTATGGGATGAGGGAAGATAAATTGGATGGAAATGGATGGGAGAATATGATGGATGGATGGGGTTAGGAAATATATAAGGATTAAGTGGTTTAAGAGAAAGAAAATATCCCAATCTAGATAGGTCATGTATATTGAGGCACTGGGATGCTTATGATGATGCATGATAAGATAATGGTGGATAACGGATAGTGGATATGAAGGGTAGTGGATTGAGGATGTATAGATGAACAATTTGGAGGAAGCATGAGTATGTAGATGGAAAATATGGAAGGATTGAGAGAGATAGAGGATGAAAATATGAGTTGAGCTAATAGGAAGGAGGTGGCACATGCTAGATTGAGTGTGTGGGAAGTGCTAAAATGATTGTAGGACATGGGGGATAGTTGATGGGTAAAGGTAATAAAAGAGTTATGAATGAATGATATATAAGGGGTGGAATAAAAAGAAAGTAAGGTTTGTACTGTCCAAAGTATGCTTGGATTTTTTTCCCTTGTCCATATCAAGATCAACAGGAGGGTGGAGGGATGAGAGATGATAGGATGTGATGGGTAGATATGGATATATAGGTGAGGATAGATGCAAGGAGGAGATAGGATGGAGTGGATAGGAAGAAAATTTCCCCCAAGTCTAGAAAGGAAGTGGATGGAGGGATTGCACATGATGTCTATTTGTCAAGTTTTCATCATAGTACTTTCCAAAGGTGTTTGTTTTCTAGGTTTTCACCATTGAACAAATTATTTCTCTTTACTTTTTTTTTGGATTTTTTCAATTTTTCAATTTTTGGATAGGAAGAGGGATTAGATAGGTGGGGGTGGAGGATATAAAGGTTAAACAAATCAAGAGGATCGGAGATGGAAGATGGGGGATGAAAGATGAAGGAAGGACACAACCATATGTTTTTATATTGAGGTAAGGGAAGCCCATTAAGGATGATCATTTTGGGTTGGTAGAAACCTTGTTGTTTGGAAGGTGCACTTCTCCAAGGTGCCTTTGAGGTGGAATATATGATGATTGATTATATAAAGACATGAACTAGAAAGGGATGCTATGGGGGATATAAGTGGGATAATGGATATAGGATAATGAAAGGGAGGGGATCTAGAGGGGTGGCAAAAGGCCGTGGGATTAAGGAGAAGTAGGAATGTTGTTTACACAAATCATGATTGATGGGGATTTATGATATATTGATGGGATGGTGGAGGGAATAGGATGGTGGATTTTGGGACATAAGGACCCGAATGGACTTAAGAGATGGAAGAGTCTTTGACAAGAAGTGTTTAGGAGGAGAGGAAGCTTTTGGAAGGGAAAAATTAGATGTCATTTTAAATTTAATGTTTGGATGCATTGCTTCTTTTTTCTTGGGGATCCACAAGGTTTTTTTATTTTAATTTTTTCTTGGTGGGCCTTTGTGGCTAATTGGATTTATGTGGATTTTGGATCAAATTTTTATTTTCTTTTATATATTGTTTTGAGGGGACATGGCGATCCTTGGATTTTTGTGGAATTTTTGCTTTATGCAATTTTGAATTGGCATCCAAATCACTTCCAAAGGCAATAGAATGAGTACATGAGGATGGATGGTTTAGATAGTGAATGAGGGGGATTGGAGGGAGCACATTGGAAGTAGTTTACAGATGTGTGTGTTTGTTGATCTTAATGGGGATATATAGGAATGGATTGGTAGGATGGGGGATGAAGGATTTTGAGATGTAAGGACCCAAAATGGATGGGAATGATGGATGACTTGATTTTGGAACATAAGGACCCAAAATGGATTTAGTAGATGGAGAAGGGATAGTGACTTTCATTTTGGATCAATATGAAGGAGGAGGGATGACAATAAATATTTTGGAGGAAGAATGGGAGGCACCTATTAAGGGTTTGGATGAAGCTTCTTTAGGAGGAATAAAGGTTGTACTAACATTTTGAGATTGTGTGGCTTGGGATGGGTAGCCAAGGCCATGAGATTGTGTACTTTCTTTGGTATGGATGGGCTCTAGGAATCCTTGCTTTAGAGGCCTAAGCCTTTTCTTTGATAGTTCATGTTTTTGTTCATTTGGTTGACAATAAGATGTTAGTTATTTAGGAAACAAGACATGAGTTTTTTCTAAGGCGGAGGTTGATGGGTGGTGGATATTTGTTGTTCTTCTGCAACAAGAGAATCACCACATGTAAAGGTAAGAGAACCATGAGGATAAGGTGATGGTTTTGATAAGAGATGGTAAGGGATAACTGGTAGAAGAAGATTAAACATATCATTTGTCCATATAAAGGAATGAAGCAAATTTATGTGATTTTTTGATTGGTAATAGTTAGGGCATTTTAGTGTAAGTCATTAAAGAATTTTTTCAATTTTAATGCAAGAAAATTAGATTGATGTTCTATATAATGTGTGTGATTGTTATTTAGATTTTGTTAGGTTGTTAGGTCCTAGATTAACTTTATCTAGGCACTCCAAACTAGGCTGCACAAATTTGATGATGTTGCCCCAAGAAAAGGGAAGAATGAGAGTACTTAAGATACCAATACAAGAGAAATGATAGATTTATATATCATAGGAAAGAGAATAACAATCTAAGATAATGCCCCCACAACATTGCTTTTTAGATTTGAATTGTCAAATTATACCATACATTTTGAATTTACACTATTAAAATTTTATTTTTATTTCAGTATTATTTAATTATATTTTAATTGATATTCTAACTCATATTTTAATTTACAAGATCGTATATCATTCTATATCATTATTCTTCTATTAACATTTTAGGCTCGTATTAAAAATATTGAAAGAAGAAGAGGAGAAATATAACATTAAAATCAGCTAAGTGTTAAATTTCTCAATTTTTTTCAAAACCCTACTCAACAAAATGTATGAACAAATACTTCATTATTTTCTCTTTTATCTCATGAAATACCAAAAAAGAAAATAAAAGTACATTGAAATACAAACATAAGAGAAAATCTAGCCTTCGTTATTTTCTCTCATCTCATGAAATAAAATAATATAAAAAAGAGCATTAGAATGCATAGAAAAAAATATACAATAATAATAAAGTCGCGCCAGGTAGGGGTCGAACCTACGGCCTTCTGCTTAGGAAACAGACGCTCTATCCACTGAGCTACAGGCGCTTTGATGCTTTTGAAGTAGACGTGCTGAGGTACTTATTGGTGATGACTAAAAAGCATGTGGGCTCTGCTCGCGCAGGTTCCAATCCTGCCGTCCATGTTTAATGATAAAATATTTAACTAACTTAATTTAAAAAATATTAAATAGTGTAATGATAAGAAGATTATATTTTATCAAAATTTTAATTAGAAAAATACATCTATTGGTAATAGTTTTTTTTTTTAATAAAATTAAATAGTGTAATGGTAAAAGTATATATTTTATTAAAATTTTGATTAGAAAAATCCATGTGTTGATAATAGTATCTAAATAAAATTAGAGAAATAGTAGAATAATTATCAAGAGGCTTTTCATCCTTGAGCTCACATTAACATTAGTCGAGGTAGGATGTACATACAAGTAATTTTCAATTACTTTTCTACTTATGATTGAAGCATTGCGACCACAACCAAAAGGCAGATTGCGTATTGCAAATAGTTTATTTTATTTGTGTTTATTTTTAGTTATGGTGTGCAATTTTTTCGTACTTTTAGGTGTTCCATAGCTATTGTGAGGTATTCGTTTCTAAGAGCCAAATCTCTTGAAAATTGCTATTTTTGTATTTTTGTTGTTTATCTTTGTTTTCTTTGTTGATTGTGATTTTCTCATCTTGAATACAAAGAAAAAATATTTGTAGTTAGAATAGAATGAAAATAATTTATGATTTGTATAGTAAATATGGTAGGCCTTTTACTATAGAGTTGAACTTAACTTTGATAAAGAGAAAAATATATTGCTATATCATATCTTTCTATATTTGGAGTATGAAATAGATAATGTAATTAATGTTGTAAAATTAATTTAGTGAATTGATAAATTGTATTACAATAGTGAATTCTAGCAACAAAATATAAACTTAATATTATAACAATGGCGATCTTTGCTTTAAAGATATGGTTAACTAATTGATATTAGATAGGATCAACATAGAGTTTGATGACATCAAAGACAACTTTTTGTAGAGATAGTAGCAATAACTAGTATTGTTGTCATATGGATTGTGAATATATTTTGGTAGCAATCGCACCTATGGGGTGCAATGGGTACGCCGAAGACAATATAGTGAACTTTGTGTTAATTTTGTTAATTAGAAAGTGGAAAAACTCATTTACAACTGTAAATGATCAAGGTATGTTTGCTAGTGTATTCCCTAACTGTGCTAAAATGGGAGTTTGGGAACAGGGTATGGACATCCATCCGAGCATAATGGAAGGGGGATTTTCATCAGATATTATAGTTGGAAATGCACGTGAATTGTTTGACACAATGCCTCAAAGAGATGTCATCTCATGGACTGCAATGATTGCAGGATATGCACAAAATGGATTTGTCCAAAAGGCTTTAGAAGCTTTCAAGCAAATGAAATCGGCATATTGTAATTTAAATTTTATTAACAAAATATTATATGGAAAATAGAAGTCAATTAATAAATTTAACAAAGTGTAATTTTGAAAGTAAAAGAACAAGTATAATTGCAAAAAATTGTGAGGAAATATTGATTGTAGAATTCAATAAGCTTCATAAAGATGAATGTATTAACATATATCCTTGAACTTTTACAGTTGGTCTTAAAAGTACAAGCACCAGTATATTGGAAAAAAACTGAGAATGTATTAAGTTCAACATATGAAGATGTTCAGATCTATACTATTGACTCTTTGAAAATAACTTTGGCAACCAATGGAATTATAGCTTAAGCTGTAGCTGCTATACATTAAATAGTATAAAATATTGTCAGGAAATTATCACAAAATTAGCCTTAAGAACAATTCAATCTGTGAAAATAGCTCTGGCAACCATTGCATTTATAGCTTCAGCTGTAGCCGCTATACATTAAATAATAAATAATATATGGTTTGTGTCACGCTAATCCCTTGAATTTGGAAAGTTGATCTTAAAAGTACAAGCACCAGTATATTAGCAAAAAATTGAGAATGTATTAAGTTTAACATATGAAGATGTTCAGATCTCTATTGTTCACTCTATGAAAATAGCTCTGGCAACTGTTGCATTTACATCTTCAGCTACAACTGCTATACATTAAATAGTAAATAATAGTCAGAAAACTATCAGGAAAATAACGTTAAGAACAAGGAAAAGAGAAATAACCAAACATTTTTAAATTGCCAAATGAACATAAATTTTTTACAATGGTATTATATATTATTGCTGGTATTTTAAATGCAATATCAAACCTAAAATTTATCATTAGAACTTTAGAAGGTAGTCTGGCCCAAAAAATAATTATTTTAAAAAGTGAAATGCTAATTATTTTGGGCTTGAAGAATCGTAGGTGATATGGGTATCTGATAATCAAAGTGTTTTGAAGATGGTGAAAAATCCTATTATGCAAGAGTGATCCAAACACAGTGTTTTAGATTACCAAACGTAAAATGAATACAAAAAGACAAAAGCAAAAGAATATATAGAATACCCCTCAATTCTTAACTCTTAGCTAATAACTTTGGCTAGAGACTCTACTTCAATATTGAATACCTATAAACAATTCTTAAAAAAAATAAAAAATAAAAATTGTTCACCTTATTAATCTAGTGTGAATAGAACCTCCAATGAATATTCACATGACATAGATGTCGTCAAGCTAAGTGATGCACTGAATATAATATTTTGAAATATAAAATATTTAGTGTTTTGAAATTTTATTGCATCATTTCTCAAATTTTGGCTATAAATCCATGGCAGACAATTTGTATAAATGTATTCGAGCGTTGAGAGCATTGTTATACTTTGATGTCCTCAACTGGCTTGACCACCCACATGATATTTGGTTTTAGTCTTTTAGATTTTGCTGCATTATCATTTAGATCTGCAAGAGCAGAGAGACACTCATCTCAAAGGATTTATATGACAAATTTGAGAAACCCAAGTAAAAAATTCTTGTGAGCTGTGCATATATTTGAGTAAGCATGATGAATTCAAGCTGTGTTGCAGGATGGCTGGATGCACAGGTTTCATTTAGATTAAACTTCACGAGCTTGTATAAATGGCCAGATTCAGATACAAAGTTTCTTAGGGTGTTAAGCATGGATAGAGAGGACAGCTACCCAAAGAAGATCACAAAAGTCACAACAATGCATGAGAGCCATTCATGCAGACAAAAGTTCTTGAGGAGCTAGACATTTTGTAGGAGGGGGACTGTCCCTCAAAAGACAAAAAAATGGTTTGAAGAGAGTAGCCAAGGCAGTAATGATCAAGATCAAAAAGAATTGTATGTCCTTCCAAGTTTATGTAATCAGAATCAATGTGGTGGGACAACAAATTTGTAACATGTCCAATTGCAACATTAATTGACATATCTAAAACAGAGGTACAAGATTGTGAAGTAATCTTGGCTTAAATTTGTAAAACTTTCTATTAATAAACAAGTACATCAAAGTTCATCAACCAGGCTATAGTGGAGATAGTTTTGCTGTGGCATTGATAGGAGCATTGGGTTTTGCAACTTTCTGATTAATGGTGAAGTTTGAGTTTGTTATCCACTTCAGTTTTGTATAAATTTCAGTGGAATTTTTTTGTAAGTTGCGAAGACGATTGACAAAGTGACCTAAGGAGACAGTATATGCAAGGGAAAGTTATATTTTGATAGGAAAATGCAATTATGTTTCTACGTTCTTTTAAATTTGCAAAGCCTAGATTTATATTGTAAAATGCAACAATGTTTATAGAACAAAAATATATATTCTTATGAACTAAAAAAGATCTTTTAAATATATTATATGATAAAAGGAGTGAGTATCCTAAATAAGTGTTGACTCATTGATCATTCAAACATGATTACATATAACAAGAACAGCTAGCCAACTGAACATAACAGCAAAATACCTCAAAAGGAGTAATGAAGGTTCCAACTGTAAGCCCATTGGCATGCAGATATCACTCTGTAACAGAATAGGACAGTTGTTGCAAGTAATTACACAGAAAAAAGGAAAAAGTTTACAACATTCACTAATTACATAAATTACAAGGGAAATTTAACAATTTGAGAAATTTTCTACTTAAAAATTAAATAATAGAAAGAAATTCTATGTCTTTCAAACTAAACTTAAAAATTTGATCAATCATGCAAAAATAAAATTGAAAAGATAAAGGTATAATATGCAACGTAGAAGGCAATGATAGTGCCGACAGAGTCCCCTGCAATAAGTTTGATATGCACATGTGCCTTTCCAAAGAGGTAGGTGCTCAAAGACATTTGCAAAACTACATTCAATCTAGTACTCAAGGCAAGAAGTCAAAATAGGTGCACAATGCTTCAAAATTGATAACCTATGCACACAATCAAAAGTTTAATTCAAAATAGGACACCCATTAAGAGCTTATGATTGTAAGAAAAGACCTTTGCACAACTACATTCAATCTAGTACTCAAGGCGTTAAGTCAAAATAGGTAAATAATGCTTCAAAATTGATTATGGGTTTTTGGCAAACTGCACATTTGGCAAGTCACTTCTCGTTTGATTATGGGTTTTTGGCAAACTGCACACACCCACCTATCTTAACCTAGTTCTAAAACTAATGTTTTGTTATCTGCACGCAGGTGGGCATTGTGAGTGATCATGTTTCTTTTAAAGATGTGGACAAATTACAAATTAAACATTCAATGATCAAACAGAGTAGCTACTATAGATGTGTTTATTTTCTTTGATCATGTTTCTTTGGAAGAGATTGCTTGAGTTTGTCAGCCTTCTCTAAGTCAAAAACACAGAGTATAGAAGGACACCTCAACTTTACTCAGAACTACTAAATGCTAATTTGCATGCTTAAACCTTTGATATTGCAGTTTTATTTCCTTGATGAATGTAATCAGGCAGCATAACATCTTGTTTTATGGGGACCAATAATTAAAAGAATAAAATCACTCAAAACACTCAGCAAGGGCACTGGGTGTTCTATTTTGAAAGAAGACCATACAAATGCCAAAAGGGGGATGCAATAGATATTAAATGTCCTCCAAATACATTCAAATTTTGCAGACCCTTTTACCTACAAAATTGGGTTATTCAAAGAATTCCTCAGCTCTTCTCAAAACTACTATAGCAATCCTAATTTGCATTAAATGCTTTCAGAGGATACATTTTAATACGCAAACATGCTAACCTACAAACATCACCTTGGCTTTACTAAATACTGCTAAAATGCTACTTTGCATTATCATAGAATGTTTTTTCAGGGATGCAATTTATATAGTGGACACTTTTACTTTTTTTTTTGGGGGGGATACATTTTACATTGTGGACACTTTTACGGTTTACCTATGAAATTGGATGGTTCAAAGAACACCTCAGCTATTCTCAAGTCTGCTACAATCACCCTCTTTACTGGTTCAAAAAATACCTCAGCTTTTCTAATGACTGCTACAACCACCCTATTTTGCATAGTCAGTGAACTTTGAGAAGGAGATATATTTTGAATGTTTTCTATGGATACATTTTAAGTTGCGGACACCTTAACCTACAAAGTTGGATAACTCAAAGAATATAATGGATTTCCTCAAGACTGCTACGACCACCTTACATAGCATAATCAGCAAATGAGAAGGATGCATTTATGATTGATATCAACAGCTGCTTTTTAGATGATCTGGAGACGAAAAAGACTCCTTCAGAAAGACCAATCTTGTTAAGTTGATCTATTTAAGGCGAAGCTAATCAATCTAAACCACACGCCATTGTTATAAATGATAAATTTCAGCATGCAAGTTTCAAGATAATATCAAGATTTCTGCCCACCAATCAACAACATTTGGGTTGACACAGGTTAATCGTATTTTGGTAAATAATAAAAATGGATGGTTATGGCTAAAAGAACCTGATAAACAAGTCCCTAATATAGTATCCTAGATACCAAAAATGTATAATAGACAAATACTGAATATAAGAAAACCATTCGGCTAAACTACCTTCAGCAAAATAGAATCTAAAATAGACTGCAAATAATCTAAATCATGAAGGATCAAAAATATAAAAAAAACATGACTACCTATAGATTCAAACCCTCTTCATCCAGATTTCCATTCAAAGAAAATAAACAATATAAAAAATGTAGTGACTAACAGACATGACTACTGAAAAACAACTATACAATGGTATCAATCAAATTCTGTAAATTCATAAACAGATTTTGCTTTTTTAGCAATAACAAAGAAAATAAAATAAGCCATTGTGTACGGATATAAAAGTGAGAAACAGATCATTCAAGAAACAAAGCAAGGTAAGAGTGTCACTGATTTGAAGTGAGATGCTCAGAATCCATGCAATATGATTGTTTGTTCTTAAAGAATGGATCCCAAATCGAATGCAAATAACACCTTGAAGTCCTGAAAGTGAAATCAGCTTTATAGAGAAGAAGCAGCTGCGGCACCCAACCCCATGTCATCAATCCTCTATTTTTTGTATGCTCTTGGAAGCCCTCGGGAAGATATGCACAACCCACATCTAGTGCTGTGTCGAATATCATATTTGGGGACACTTTGAAGGCCCAAACGAAGGGCTGCTCACTGGCTTCCAAACCACTCGCCAAGGCCCTGCTTTGTTCTTGGGAGAGGTAAGTATGGCTTCCAAACGAAATATACCCAAATACGCGCCAGAGAATTAACAATGAGCTCCCATGGGCCATAAAGAGAAAGAACCCCTGAATGCAGAATTAAAAACGGCCTCCTTACCAGCAGATATTTTAGGAATCAAAAGAGGGCGGCGAGAGTAAATGCTAAACCAGATATTTGCATTCCCACCGACAAAACGGAAACATTAATTGCGACGGAAAATTCTTTTTCAACTGAACGGGATTATCCCACGCAGGTGGAGAAATGAGTTCAATACCAGGGACGAAGAGTTTGGAGGAGCGGAAAGCAACGGCAGCAGGGAAAGCAGTCAAAAAGGTGCGTGAAAATGGCCAAAAAAAAAATGAACGGCTGACATTCGTTACATGGTAGTGCAGTGCCATCTAAACCGTCGGCGTCAAAATGGGTTGAAAAACCTCGAATAAGCTTATAATTTCATCTCCTCACTAAACTGCATCATCCGAAAAACCATTGAGGCTCATTTGATCGCAATTGCCTCTGCATGAATTTACACCGTCGGCAAAAAGGCCTCCCAAACTAATAGGGCGCCCTTAATAATTATAATGTCCGCAAATATTTATATATTTTAGCAAATGTCCAAGTACTTGTTTATATCTATAGTATAAAAAGTGACGCTTTTGGTATATAATTTGTTTATATAATAAAATATTTTGTAGGTAAAATGTGATGGTATGTGAACATTTTATTAATGAAAATGTAATTTCAATGAAAATAAATAATATAGGATGGTGAAAGCCTATAAATTAAGATTAGGCAAGGAAAATACAAAATACATAACACAATGTTAAGTAGAAGCAAAGGAGGTAGAAGAGTAGGAACAAGTGACTTTATCATCTAGTCGAGAGGTGGGTGTATTAGTAATAGAGGATGGTTGTTGATATGGAATGTGGTGTAGGAGGAAGTGTAGAGCATGAAAGGTTGTGTTAATTTTTTCTACAATAAAAAGACCAAGCTCTATTAGATGTTTGTTGATTGCCTCTTTGACCATGATTAGGTTATCATTTTGTAGAGCATGTTTAATAGCGTTTAAAATATGGAGTATCATAGGGTATCTCTTGAGTTGCTTCAATGTAAAGTGTCCATCGACAAGAGTATTGACTTGGAATAGTTCATATCCTTCCATCACTACCATAAGATTTTCCTAAGGGATAATGTAATCTTGGATGTAATTTGAGGCCAACATGCATAGTAGAGGTTTATTTTGAAGAAGGTAAATTGCATTAGATAGGAATAGGGAAGCCACTTTGGAATAGTGAAGGATACACAATAGATTTTGCAACACTTTGAATCTAGTAACCAACTACATTATTTTCCATAGTGCTAAAATGTAGTTTAAAAATATGTATGTGGATAGAGTGAAATCTTCCAAGAATAGTTGGCTCCCATTTTTTAATGGTGGCTGCCATAATAGTGGTTTACAATTCTCGAGAGGGACAATTTTTAGTTGAAATCACATATTTTTAGAAAATATAATGATTTAAGCCTTAAAAAGTTCCATTTAAGATTCCAATTGAAGAGGGTTTAATCAAATCACCTTAGATCAAACCCCCTTGGATAGAACCTCGCTAGTTTTAAACCATACCTATAAATGTGTCTCCTTTACACCTATCAAAATGCTGATAAAAAATCACTTTTGATTTAGATTTTGGGGGATCAAATGAATTCATTTAAAATTTATTTCAAATGATTATGGTATTCCTCAGAACAAGCTATCCAATGAATATAATTTTAATATGTTTTGGTTTTGTTATGTATTTTTTAAGTTTTATTAAACATAGGTTTTCATCTAAAATGAATTTCTTTGTTCTTCACATGTGAAAAATAGAAGATTATCAAAAAAAAAATTGAAAAATATGAGTGCACCAGATATTGAAGTCCTTGATCCAACAAAAAATAAAATAAAATTTTGACATATACAAAAAAGTTACATGCTATACAAATACATTGTGTTTGAATCGGTAATTAGCTTGACTTTGAAACTTGATTAAAAATATTCAATAAAAACCATCTAACCAAGTGGAAGCACTAGATATATAGTTACAAATCTAAATTTGAAAGAATTAGAATTTTATCTTCATGGAAAAAAGTTATGCCTTATACGGTGTGCATCACTTTTTAAAAATGTTGTTTTCTCAAAAATCATTTTCGTGGGAGATGGAAAAAGAAGTGCAATTTGACCCAAAAATTTTGAAAAAATATTTTTAGAATCTAGACAAAATTTGATGAGGACTCTAGTTTGCACCATCTTCAAATTCCTCACTTTAGCTTGCTATAGGTGCCCTGAATGTGAAGATTTAGTTAAAAATAATAACTTCAAAGGTCCGCACAAAAATCAAAACCACTATTATGGGATCACCCTTAATAAGAAAGAGAATGCAAGGATTCTTGGGATGACCTTCCATAGAGAATGATAGCTAAATGATGTAAACCAAAATAAAACTTTATCTAATACTACAAAAAATTAAAGTGTCCAAGTTTTAATATTATCAAAATATTGTTAATTACATATTCAAAGTATACCATTTAGTAGAAATAACTAATGCAATCTAAAATATAACATTGAAAATAACAATTTTTTTTCTTTTGAATACCTTAAAATATATGTAAGTGTTAGAAATATGATATTACACAAATAATAAAAGGTTTATAATTTTAAATTAACACATAATGATTGTATTGGCTTACATAAATTTATTAATATTATAATATACATATTGAATTTAAATAAAATGAGTGTGTTGGGACTCAATTTTGTCATGTCTTTTTTTTCTTGAGTCCCTTCCTTTTGTGTGTCTTAGTAGTGTGTGATCCGTTGTGGGTAATCGATTTGAGAATTTTGAATGGCCAATCTTACATTTTATTGTACCTCTAGATGTTGTATTAATGCCCCCTTGTGCATTCCTTAGCAAAAAACCCATTGTAAAAATCTAAAATCAAGACTAAGTGTTGTTTTGTCAAATTTTTAAGCTTTTGGTGTTCCTCATACCTGTATGCTTTCTCTATTAGCCTTGACTCCCCACTAATACCCTTGTAAAATCAACTAAGTGTTGAGTTATTGGCATATTGGGCCGTCAACATCTTCCTTAACTTCATCCTCCTTTTAGTATCCTTCCCTTCATCTTGTCGATCCTTGCAACCTTGCCAAGGTCTTTGTAAAAATTCCTAAGTGTTCAACCTATCAAAGCTTTGAAGATCTTCCTTGATACCACCACCTTGGCATGTGGTATGAATCTTTCTTGAATCTTGATCCCTAAAACTTTCTCTTTTCTTGTTCCAAATTATTCTAAGTCATTTCATCAAATTTTTGGGGTTTCATATTCCTTCTTGTCCTCCATCCTTTCCTAATTCCTTGAAGTATCCCTTGTCGTTGGATTTCAAATTTTTCACTTCGCTTCTACCTTTTGACATCTATCAAGAGGTATCCTCAATCCTTGACAATTCCCTTCCACCTTTTTTTGAGAATTTTTGTGTCTTTTGGGGGTCGAGCTTTTGACTTTCCCCTTATATTAGTACCTAACTAAGCTTCCCATGAATCTTGACTTCTCAATTTCTCCTTTCCTTTCATCTTGTTATATTTCATATTTTCTCCCCCTCTTCCTCATTGTCATGCAACATGAGGTAGTCCCAACAACCAATTTCTGACAAGTTCCTATTGTCTTGGAGCTATGGGTTTTCATGATTCTCTCCATGGTTCAATGGTAGATGGTAGCCTAGTGTATCAATCTCTAAAATCTCTCTTGTGCTTTCATTGAGGGTTTGAGAATTTTAATGCCAAACCATTCAAAGGTATAATAATGTTTGAAGTGATTATTTCATGGGTGCATGATGGCATGTTCCTCTTCCACCTACTTCACCAAATCGCATTAATGGTGTCATTTTATCCAACTACTATAAGTAAATACGAGGTCCTCCTTCAATATGGAAAACCATTTGGACAATATTTATCCTTAATCATAGATTTTGAATGTGCTAAGTGTAACAATTCAGGTTTGATGCCCTACAAGTATTAAGGCATGATTTTTGATTGGTTTTAAAGAAGGTTGGTTCAGTAGTGGTTCTAGATGTCAAAGATTTGTTAGTATGTTACAAGAAATCTATTGATGCTAGATCTAGTTTAGTGAGGGATTCCAAACATGTAGAATAGAAGAAGACTAGTATTGTAAGGGTATTTTGTTACATAATGTCTCCATGAAACTATGTATTTAGGAAGGTTTCTTAGTTGTAGCTAGAGATTTTCCTTTGCCACATATGGTAACATGAATATAATTCTAGGGTAGATAAATATAAAAAAATTCTAAAAACATTGCGAGGCTTGTAATAATTTTTCTCACTTTATGTATGGATATATGTAGTTTTGTTCTAGATTACTAAGTATGCTCTGTTGCAAGATTTCATTATCATTGTTGTATGCAAATGCATACTTCCATGTGTTCTTTTTTTCCACTTTGTTCTCTTCTTAGCGTGTTGTGACTTTGTTGCCCAATAGATAGGCACCGTTATGGAATCCTAATCAATGTCACACATTCAATCAAACAAACATAAATCAGTAGTGTAGGAGTAGGAGTAGTTGTGCACAATCATGAGCTTGTGATATAACTATGATTGTATTATTAAGTGAATATTGAATAGATATATTTTTATGTGGATCATGCTTGCATGATTGTATCAGCTATATAGGGGTTTTGAGGTAGCCAATAGTTCTTGGTTTAATGATAGTCTTTGGGATGAAGAAATAAAGTAGGGTTTGGCTATAATTATTTTATTATTGTTCATTTTATGTGATTTCAATACCTATTAAGGTATACCCCTAGGAATAACCTCTCGAGTTTAAGTTGAGCTTCAAGCGTAGGAGATATAACCCACTCTTGTTGAGTTGGTCTTCAAGCCTCCATGGTTTTTTGAAGAGATGATTTCACTTGCATGATGATAACCCTAGCCTCATGAGTGAGATTTGGTTCTAGGAGGTGGAGTAGCAATTTTGGGACCCAACAAAATGCACATAGCTAAATGTGAAAACTGTAATAAAAATAAAGTTAGAATTTATTAATTTAATTTTTTGTAGTAAATAAAAATTAAGTTTGAAATAATTAAAAATATTTGAAGCCAATTTTTTATTATTTCATAATATAAATGCATCTATAATGGTGTGTCCATTAAAAACTATTTATGACAATATTTAAAAGAAAAAAATCTTTAATAAAGCTTAGTCTATAGGAAGGACAAAAAAAATCCTAAATTTGTTATGAAAATTTAATTATAAAAAAGTGAAGTAATTTTTTAAAATTAAATAATTTTTTTATTAAATGAAAATTAACCTCCAAATAATTAAAAATATTACTTTCAATATTTTTTTCTTATGTTATATAAGTGTAGGTATAATGGTTTTTCCATTGAAAATTATTTATTACAATAGTTTTTAATATTATTTCTATGTAATAAAGCTTAGATATAAGAAGGATAAAGGGTCCTAGAATTATTGTCATTAATTAATATTTTTTCTTATATTAAAAATGTTGAGTGTAAATTGTACATTTTAAATTTTTTAGATGGATTATGGATTTCTAAAGAGATACTAGTTTAGGAAGATTGTTAGTGATTTTAAAAAATATAAATTATTTTTTATATTTATAATAAATAAAGAGAAACCAAGAAATTTAATTGTGCTATAGGCACTTAAACTGAAATCTACAATTAAAGATATATTTTATCCTTTGAAAATAGATTCATGCATACTAATCAATGATACTATTTTAATGGGTTAACTTCAATTGAGTACAAATCTATTAAAAACCTCAACTACATTGTATATAGATTGTACTATTTCCAAATAAATAATTCTAAAAATCCAAAATACATGCAAACAAAATTATTCAAAATAAAATAAAATGACTTAATCAATTCAAGAAAATACCACATAATAATAAACCAAATAAACAACATTTTTTCTAAGAAAATACATTGCAAAATACCAATCTAACACAAAGATATTTCAAAACAATTAAGAATAATCCTCAATACGAATGTTTCATTTGCCAATGGTTCTTATTTTTTCTATTGCATAAAAAGATTAGTAAACATGAATAACAAACTTAGTAAAGTTTTACTAACAAGAATAAAGTAAAAAATCCATTAGGGAAAGTAAACAAATCTTATAAAAAACTGCTCCAAAATGGTAAATTGCCATGCTTTACTACAAAATTAATAAGAGGAGACAAAACACTTAACATTTTTTCATTTGTATTAGAGTATGAATAAATACTTATATCATTATGACTTTATTTTGCATAGATTAGAAAATAGAGACATAGAAGGTTTCAAATGAGATTAATTTTATTCTTAAGTGAACATTCAATAGATACATTTTTTTGCGGATCATGCTTGTACAATTGTATCAGCTATATAGGGGTTTTGAGGTAGCCAATAATTCTTGGTTCAATGAAAATATTTGGGATGAATAAATCAAGTAGGGTTTGGCTATAATTATTTTATTATTGATCATTTTATGTGATTTCAATACCTATTAAGGTATACCCCTAGGAATAACCTCTTGAGTTTAAGTTGAGCTTGAAGTGTAGGAGATATAACCCACTCTCATTCAGTTGGCCTTCAAGCCTCCATGATTTTTTGATGAGATGATTTCACATGCATGATGATAACCCTGGCCTCATGAGTGAGATTTGGTTCTAGGAAGTGGAGTAGTGATTTTGGGACCCAATAGAATGCACATACCTAAATGTCAAAACTATAATAAAAATAAAGTTAGAATTTATTAATTTAACTTTTTGTAGTAAATAAAAATTAAATTTGAAATAAAAAATTTGTAAAACATAATAATTGATGACACGAGATGGAAAGCAAGTGCAAAAAAATGCAGAAGACTAGCAAATTCACTGGGGCGACTCGGTGGTGGAAGAAGGTGACGAACCAAGGAGGACCACGGATGAAGCAACAAACCAACGGAGGCCTGGCGACATTTCGCAATGGGTTTTTGAGAATGGAGCTTGGGTGGATAAATGTCATCCACACTATTAGCGAAATGAAGGAGGGAGAAGAAAAATAGATTCTAGAACAAGCCTAAGATAAGGGGAAGATGGAATTCGCATTGATCGTGGAGGCCAGTAGATCACCATCAGAATAGTCAAGATTGAAGTAGGCACGAGCTAAGGTGTGGGTGGTTCTGGGAAAAAGATCGTCATGGGAGTCAGCCAGTCTCTAGTGGACAAAGGCATTCAAAAATAGACCAAAAAAGTATGGAGAGCTAAAGGCCTGGCCAACTCCAGGGCAGAAGGCGAAGATACTTCGAACCAACAACCAAGGGAGGAATACGAATAAGGAGAATGAATCAAAGAGATCATGACTTGCTCAAAAGGAAAATAAACCAAAGAAACTTTCAAACTAGAGTGAACAGAAATTTGATCCTACAACCTCGGGGGAGCAAGCTATACCAAATGCCCTCATAATTGATCGAAAAAAGAGTAACTAGATTAATGGAGAGAGCCTTGTTCATGAAGTGGACTGGCCCAGACTGCCCTAATGAAGAGATAATGGCCTGGTGGAAGAAAAAATTCACAGACCAAGTAAGCATCACTTAATTACCGAACTCCTTTTTTCTCATAGAATGCATAGACCAAGAATTCAAACTGGAAATAGTAGAAGGGAATCCCCTATTTATGAAAGGCCACTATTTTCATTGTCTAAGTTGGAGAACTAGCTTTGACCCATGGAATTATAAAATTAATCAGATCCCTACCTGGATCAAGCTAGTAGATCTGCCCACAAAATTCTGGAACCTAGAAGCCATGACAAGATTGGGTGATACCCTAGGAGTGTGTCTAGGAGTGGACGAGGATTTTATAAATGGAAAAGGAGCGGAAGCATGCATTTTGGTAGAAATAGATGAGGGGGTAGGGATTTACAAGAACATAGATATTTTGAAAAAGTTTGGGAGCTGGAAACAAGAGATAGAGATATGGGAAGGGTCAGAATCCAAAAATTGCATCTATAGAAAATCACTCCTGGTGAGCTCATCAAACAAAGAAACAAACACCAATACAAATAACAATGAGAGGGATGAAACATGATATGATATCTCTCAGGAAACAAATATGAGAGCAAGGCCTGAGGAGAGAGGAAAGGAAACTAAACTAGGAAGTTCTAGTGGCTCCCTTAGGGAACCTCTCATTCCACCCACACAGGCAATAGAAAATATAGAAAAAGGAGATATGCAGGCAAAGGAAGTCCTCAATGTCGTCATGGATGATGCCCAAGATCTCTAGAGGTCCATACAAACTCAACTCGGGGCATTAGTAGAAGTACGAACAAGGGGTGAAAGGGCCCCTCAACATCTAATGCTAAGATAGGGGAGAATGTGTAAAACACTGAAGCAAATAATGTTGCCATCCCTCTGGAAGAGGAAGAGAACCTGCCACAATTAGAGGAAGAAGAAAATGATCAGTTTTCAGATGGTGAGGGTGAGCTTTGGGAAGAGGAAGAGGAAGGAGAACTATTGGAAGTTAGGCAACAAGAGCAATCTGAATCAAAATTAAAAGCCCCTAACATAAATAAGAAATCTAGTAGGGGAAGAATGTCAAAGAAGTCCAAGCTAATGATTGCAGGCAATACCTCTAGGCAACAAAAATTGATGATCGGGAAGGAGAATCTCCTTCCAAAGGCAGAATGAGGCTCATAAAATGGAATTCCCCTAACAAATGGCGCATGGTCAAGCACCAAATTGACCAATCAAATGCAGATATAGTGTTTATTCAAGAATCAAAATGGAGCAAGGAGGAAAGACAAAAAAGAGTGTGCAATTGGAGACAACTGAAAAGCCAATTCATGGAGGCCTCAGGGGCATCAGGAGGTTTGGGGATCATTTGGAACCCTCTCACGGTAGAAGGAGAAGTAGTTACAGAAGCGGAGAATTGGAAAGTGGTTAAATTCAAAGACATAAGAAGAAATATCTCATTCACCAGTGTCAATATATATGGGCCTGTGGCAACAAGGGAAAAAAAGAGATTGTGGGACAAAATCTTTGGTGAGATAGAAATCAGAAGGCTGGAGAAAGGAATTGTAGCAGGAGACTTCAATGCAACCCTGAGCAATGATGAGAAACAAGGTGGGATAGGGAGAATAATGACCACTCAAAAAGACTTTCAAGAATTCATAGATAAAAATCTATTAAGGGATGTGTAGACAAAAAAGGGAACATTCACTTGGTCCAACAAAAGAAAGGGCTTCACCAACATAGCAAAAAGATTGGATAGATTTCTTCTTTGGGGAGACTGGGAAATTTGGAAGGAACTCATGAAGCTCAAATTCTCCCCTTCACTAGTTCAGACCATTTTCTAGTCCTACTGTCCTTTGACCAGGATGATCCTCCCAAGGGCAGTCCTTTCAAATTTGAATATATATGGCTAAGAGACAACCAACTGCCAGAACTAATTAGAACATGGTGGAATGAGGTTAGGTTTGGAGACAAGACAAAGCTCTACAAGATAAACAAAAAAATGAACTACACAAAAAACAAATTGAAGGAGTGGAACAAAACTCACTTCAAGAATATATTCCAGGAGAAAGAAAGAGTAGAATAAGAAATCAAGGCCCTGAATGAGCATATACTAGAAAAGGGAATGGATGCAAATGACTTTGAAAATGGGAAGATCCTAAAAGATGAATTGGTAGAAATCCTAAAGAGGTTGGAATGTTACTAGCGCCAAAAGTCAAGAGAAACATGGCTAAAAGAGGGTGATAGACACACCAAATTCTTCCACAAAACAACCATTGCCTACCGTAGCAAAAAAGGATTGCAAAGATCAAGAAGGCCAATGGAGAATTGGTGCAATCGATAAAAGAAGTCAACAAAGAAGCAAAAAAATTCTTTGAAGAACTCCTAAACAAAGAAAACTAGGAAAACAGGGCTACAAGAGATAATCTATTGAGTACAATCCCTTATGTAATAATGAAAGAACAAAACAAGCGCCTCTATCAAAATATTTCCCCAAAAGAGGTAAAAGAAGTAGTATTCCAGATGAACCCTGATGAGGCACCAGGCTCAGATGGCTTCCCAACTAGCTTCTTCCAAGCCTTCTAGGACATAGTTGGAAATGACCTTGAGGCGATAGTTGAGGAATCTAGAAAAACAATGACAATGTTAGGGGCAGTGAACCACACTTTTTTGGCCTTAATTCCCAAGAAAAAAGATCCTCAAACAATGAGCAACTTCAGGCCAATACCTTTATGCAATACGGTGTACAAGGTGGTCACAAAAATAATTGCAAACAGACTCAAAGAAGTGTTGAAGGAGGTAATATCAAAGGAGCAAAGCAGCTTTGCACCAGGGCGGTCAATAGTAGAAGGCATTATCACAGCCCATGAAAAAATCCACTCAGCTAGAAAAAACAAAGAGGTTTGCATGATTTTAAAACTAGACATTCTCAAGGCCTATGATATGGTAGATAGGAACTTTCTCTTGGAGGTGCTAAGAAAATTTGGTTTCGAGGAGAATTGGGTAAATTGGGTCAAGAGTTGCATCTCCACAACAGAATTTTCAGTACTAGTGAATGGATCTGCAAATGGTTATTTCCCTTCTACAAGGGGACTGAGACAGGGGATCCCCTATCTCCATTTTTGTTCATAATAATGGTAGAAGTTCTTGGAAGAGGAATCAAAAGGCTCAAAAGTGAAGGAAAATGGAAAGGGGTGCATGTAGC
>VDFB02047397.1:126780801-126863251 GCA_007258455.2 Sequoia sempervirens
TAAAATATTAGCTAATAAACCCAATTGTTTTATTTACACCATCTCAAATTTCCAAGCCATAATAGCTAATGGGAAACAACTCTCTTATGGTGGTAAATTCCATCATATAAAACTCTCAACATCAAATCATCAACTATATTCAAAAAATTTTGCTATCATTCTTAGGGGATTGGATGTAGTTTTGGGTGTGCAATGGATTGAACAATTACGAACAACATTTTTCAATTTTCAAGACTTATCCATGGATTTTAGTACACATGGGAAAAGTATGAACTTTTGGGGATACAATCAGAAGCTCCCATAGGATGGTGAAAGTGTTCAAGAAAGGTTATTATAATATAGGGGCACAATTACATTTTACAGAAGCACGATATGCAACAAATGAAGATCAACTAAAAATTCAAGAAATTATTCAACACCATCAAAAAGTATTTCAAGAATTCAAAGTTGTCCCTCTAATCAAAGACCATAATCATGACAATGGATTAATACCAAGAAGCATTTTTCATTCCAAGGAAGGTTCCTATTTTTCCTCTATGATTATTCTTAACAAAAATAATTGATCCATGGAAAATATGGCCACACTACAAGGAGATCAACAAGATAACTCATAAAGAGCCTCATAAATGGAATATTCTAATCCAATTATAATTGTCTGAGTTATATGAAGAATGTGAATTTATTTTAGAACCTAAGGCAATCATTAAGACACAAGTGAAACATTTGCAAAATAGAGCCATCTTTGAATTCCTAATTCAATGGAATAATTTTCTAATTAAAGATATATGGAATGATGAAAAATTCATACAAAGTATTTTAAAGTTGTTAAGCATTTAGGACAACAATTTTTAGAAGGGGATGAGAATGTTATGACAGTAATATAACATATTCCTAAGTATATATTATATATTTCTAAGAATAATAAGGATACATACATACTTGTGGCAAGCTTAACCTTAATATTAGTCTGAGTTAATACCTTAAACCTTCTTAACTAGAATATTGAATGGGTGCATCCCTATATAGTTATCCCTATAAATAAGGAAGATATTTCTCTCCCATATGATCATGTAGAGTAGGAAAAGTGATCCTATATCCAACTAGATTAACTAGGATTAACTTCTTTTTACTTGCCCTCTACATTGAAATACAAACCAACTAGGGTTTGATGATTGGCTTACTGCCATAAGAGAGAGCCAATATCCTAGGGTTTGTGTTCTCTTGAGTTGTAAAGATGGAAAATTTTATGTGTGTTTTAACAAGTCTATTTGACATAAACTATAGATCTTAAAATGTAATCTATTGCACAAACAAAAACAAAAACTATTAAAATAGTTGTAGATTTCAAAAGGAGATATAGAGAGGAACCTACTATTAAAAGTTGAGCATGAACTGGGTGGATAGGAGTGTGGGTATCATATACCAAAGATTCAACCTTTTCGAGATATGTAAATTTCATATGCTATGTTACGGTATGCATTGTGCTTCCTATGACTATCTGCTAACAAAACCTTTAGATTTGAATTGTGCACATGAAAAGAGGGAGAAAGGTTGTGTTGTATAGGGGCTTGCCCAAGTCAAATCCCATTTTGTTGTTTCCAACTCCACGTATAAAAAATAATGATGATCAAAATGGCATACCCTAGGTTGAGCAAAGGCCAAAATAATAATTGACTAAAATGATAAATGATAATGTTACTTTGGTATGAAATCCTTGATGAAATGATTATACACCACAAGTTGCCACAAAACATTGATTGATGGATACCTTGATTTCTTGATAGACCTACAAGAATTTAGTCCACAAAACATAGTAGATTGTTGTAGCTAGCATATAGAGGATAACTCGATACATTTTCATAATTTGATCATAATAGCTCCTTTTTCATAATCATCTCTTTTTTCTCTTTTATGTTCAAATGAGGACAATTTTTTTCTATATATGTATCCCAATTGATATTTTCAAATATAGGTCGACATAGGATCTTTTTAATTCTCCAAAGATCAACACCAAAATTTGAATTTAAAATAGGTCCCCTTTAAAGTCAAGGGCACCCACACCCTAGAACAAGTGCTTTTAACCCAAAATTATCGAAATGTTAAGGATTTTAATATATTTTATTAATTTGGCCTCAAAATGAATAAAATATTAATATAATTAATGTTATAAGAAAAATAGGATGTCAAGGTAGTGTGGAATTGTCAGGGGTGAAAATTTATGATGCTACATTTAGCCCCCACTTTAGTGAGGTTATGACCTTATGTTCATACTCACACTAAAGAAATAAATCCCCTTGTCGAAACACTAAAGAGATAGGATGACCCCAAGTTGAGGTTTGCACAAGTCCACAACTTAGGATCCTATCAATCCACAATGTTAAGATAAACATTGTAGTACCTACCCATTGTAGTTTTATTAAAATTGTTTTTTTATGCGTAGATGGAACTTGATGACAAGTGCAACAAGGCCCAACCCACAAGGGTCCTTCCACTACAACATCATAAATGTGACAAGAAAAATCTAGCTACAGAACATGGCACCCCTCATCAGTGGGAAGCAACACTCTACTGCCAATGGCGTGCCATTTTTTTATACTGACACTCCCCCCTGAAGTTTTTTGATTACTTTTAGATTAGAAATATGTTCACCCTTGATGGTGTTCCAGATTTTCCTATAGGGTAGGTTGTGCTAGGCTATGAGACTCCTATCATCGACATTGCGAACAATGCATTTGTTCATATCGTGTTTCAAAATACAGAGAATGCTCTTCAAACATGGCATGTGGATGGTTACTCTTTCTTTGTTGTGGGGTGAGTAGAATGACATTTCAATTTTAGTTCTACAACCTTCTTTACTTACATCTTATGTGGGATCTCTTTCCTTATCTAATAAAGAATTTGGAATTAGGATGGATATAGGCATATGGGACAACACCAAGCAATCCACTTATAACATGATTGATGTATTTTCCCCCTCAACAATCTAGATAATCCAAAGCATTTCCAATTTATTGATAAGTAGGAGGTATTTTCCACAATGTGTCAAATTGTGGTATTTTCTAAAGCAAATGGGGTTGTAAGCTAAGTGGGCTTAATCTCGAGGAAAAACTTTGTAGTTAAGCATGCTTGAGCTGGAGTAGTACTGGGATGAACAATAATCTCCTGGAAGGCCCAACGCTCCACCTCTATGAGAGTCACCTAGATGCAATGAGTTCTAAGTGGACCATTCACTATCATGAGAGATGAGTTCTTGTGAAACACTACTCATGAAACATGGGTCAATGAGTTTGACTCATAAAGATACACATTTGAATCCTCATAGTAATATCACAATTTCCAATTTATGTTTTTCCCATCTAATTGAATTGTTAATATTTTTAATCTAAGAGAGTGAATAAGGGTATTTGTTTGGTCATTATAAGTAGTGTTGATGGGCTCATTATGAACCAAACAAATTTTCTTACTTTTTGGAATTTTCTTTTCCTTTATATGGGATACATCTAGAAAATGTGTCTTTTCCAAGTGTTTCTACCACCACAAAATAATTTTCATATTGTTATTATATAATACAAATTAGAGTAGTTATTATAGAATGTATTTATGATTGTTGTTTTATATAACATTTTATAAAATAAAATAATATATTTTTTATATAAGAATCCTCTTTCTCTTATTTTTTAATATAAATTAGAGTAGTTATTATAGAGTGTATTTATGATTAAGTTATTATTTTCATCCTTAGAATCATATGTGTTATATCACACTTTATAAAATAAAATTATAATTCTTTATATATTTTTTTAGATATTAGGATCTTTTTCTTTCTCCTTATTCTTTTGTCTCGTTGTGTCTAAAATTTCTTCCACCTCTCCCCTCCACTCTCCCCAAAAACTGAATTAGTAGTTGTTTAATCTTATACTAGTGTAATTATGTTATTGATGTATTATAGGTTTATCACGAGTCGTGGATGGCTATAATTATGGAGTTAGACAATGTGGGTATGTGGAATATAAGGAGTGAGAATTGTGTCAGGTGTTACTTGGGTCGAGAGGTGTATATGATGCATTATAGGTTTATCTTGAGTCATGGATGACTATAATGATGGATTTGGACAATGTGGGTATGTGGAATATAAGGAGTGAGAATTGTGTGAGGCGTTACTTGGGTCAAGAGGTGTATATGAGAGTAAGTAGTGAGGATGGTACCCAAAGTGAAGACCCCATTCCACCTAATGTTATGCTTTGTGGTAGAGAAAATTTTGCTCATTAACATTGGTTTTAACATTAATTTTGATTGGGATAAAAGACAAGTTATATGCTTAGTGAATGGGGTTGCCATGTCATAATAATAACACTTAAATCTATTGTTTCAAAAGTTGCAAGAAGGCAAACTCTAATTTATGATAATAAGACTACTTTTTAATATCATATAGACTAAAGTGTTTTTCAAAACCCAACAAAGCATGCATGCAATGAATGTGATTTTATAAACATATTAAATAAAGGATACATTTCATGAAAATAAATAAATAAATGAAATATTTGAATCAATATGTATTAAAAATATGATACTAAAATTTGCTAAAAGAATGATGTTCATTTTCCACTCTTTTTTTTTATAGGTCATTTTCCACTCTTTTTAACTCTTTAAGGAATTGTTGTTTGATGTAAAATACTTATTATAGTTACATTCAAATAATTGGTTGGAGATATTTTACTTTGTGAGAAAATAATGCTATGGAAATATTCTTTACAAAATCCGGTGTATAAAAGACAACTTGTATTTTCAAACCATTGATCCCACTATTTATTTTTAATTAATTTTTTCAATAACTTGTACAATAATAATTTTATGAAATAATTTTAAAATTTTATGAGATCATACAATTTTCTTAATAAAATATACTTAAAATAACCATTTTGCTAGCAATAAACTAATTTATAAAAAATAATAAAAATAATTTGTATAAAATGGTTAAGCTCATGGATAGAATGCTAGTTACAAACAACATAAATAAAAGTACATAAAGATATGCACAAACAACAACAAAAGTGGTGGATGATCATTTTGCAAATCTATGATTCCTCATGTTAAGGGATCCTTTATAAGATGATTTGTTAATCTCCACACACCATGTATTTTATGTGCCAAAAGGTCCACATGAGCTAAAGCTACAACTACCTCCACCCATTTTGGCTCATGATGATTTGTGGATGTAGTAAGAGAATCTCACTTAAAGTATACAATGAAATTAAAAGGGTGGTTGGTAAGAGGCCATTTATATAGTTTTTCATAATAGTTGCTAAGGTGAAACTTGGCTCATGATGATCACATGCACTTCTAAGTGGTAGAAAAATTAATAAAAGTCAACTAAAACTCAAAAACAATTTTGTAATCTTAATCACTTGAATCTAGTATAAGATAGGAGAGATACCATTGATTTTTCTTATAGAGAAAAATATTTTCATTGTATTCATTAATAAACAATGTTGCAAATTCCTTATTTTCCATATTTGAAATAAAATTTAAGTTTGAAAATATTTCACAAGACTAAAAATTATGTTGGTAAGTGAGAAAAACCTCTTAGTAGAGAAAACCACATGGTAATAATTTTTTGATGAAAAGAAGAAAATAGGTTGTAAATTTACATTAAGCACCAAGACCTATAGGGAATGTCCATGCTCTATAATAGGATTTGATATTTTGGTGTTATGAAATAACTTGCATAATAATAGAATATAATAGGAATATGCTGAAAATACTTAATAATATGCCATTTTGAGGGGGCAACCTCTTAATCCACTTTGAGGGGGATACCTCCAATAGTTTAACAAGAACACAATTCTCAACATGATGATAATAACCTACCTATACCTCCTATATATACCATACTTATGCCTATAATATCACCCTTACCAACCTAAATAACCCTATATAAGTCTTAGGCTGACATGAATAACTCAATAACAATAAAATAGTGATAATATGACTTAATTAAGAGTTAAGGTAGTCGCAAGTTAACTAATCATAACACTATACACACTATAGGGGTAGGGGCATGTAAAATTTCCCTCCTCTTTACAAAAGAATTGTCCTTAATGCTAACTTTTTCTTTTTCTTTTTCTTCATCTCCTTTTTTAATTCCGCTTCTTCTACTATTGCTTCTTGTTCCTATCTTGTTCTTACTCTTGTTCTTGTTCTTGATATTTCTCTTTCTCTTGCTCTTGAGCTCTTTTTTTTTTTTCTTCTTTTTTGTGGCTACTTTTTGTTGTGAAGAAGTTATAAAAAGATAATTTTACAATAAATCATACAAATAAAATTAAAATACTCTATTTTTTTATAAGGCTTAGGTTGCACTTTCCCAAAAAAACTCCCAAAATTTAAGTGTTTTGTAGCCTTGAGATCAAATTTGTTGTAAAAATTATGTAATAAATTAGTCAATTCCTATCCAATTCCTCTAAACTTTGGATTGTAGCTACTTGAATATGCTCTTCAAAAACCCTTTAAAAATCAAAGAAAAATTTACTAAAATCTAGGAGATATGCATTTCACAAAATGACCTTCAAAATTGATTTTTTTTTTGTCGTCACGATGCAAAGATCATGCTCTAATACCACTTCTTATGAAACAACTTGCATAATAGTAGAATATAATAGAAGTATACTGAAAATACTTGCTAATAATATGCCACTTCGAGGGGGCAACCTCCTAATCCACTTTGAGGAGGATACCTCCAATAGTCTTCAATAAGAACATAATACTCAACATGATGACAATAACCTACCTATACCTCTTATATATGCCATACTTATGCCTAGGATATCACCCTAGCTGACCTAAATAACACTATGTGCCTTAGGCTGACCTAAATAGCCTTATATAAGCCTTAAGCCAACCTAAATAACTCAATAGCAATAAAATAATGATAATATGACCTAGTTAAGATTTGAGTTCACCACAAGCCAACTAGTCATTTAAAACTATACACCCTATAGGGGTATGGGCATAATGTTTGGACACTCACAATTCACCATAATATGGATATATTTTTCTTTGTATTTTTCTTACAACTCTATGTTATTCAAGCAACAATTCAAGTTTGTCACTTGTTGTTACTACTCCTTTTAATTTTTACCCATATCAAATATCCATTATACAATTACATGCAAACTCACTTTAATTTATTGTAATGCCTATTAATCAAATTGCATAATCATATGTTATTCCCAATTTGTGATTTTGATTTATTTCACAAGACCAATAATGTTACAAAAATTGTGTTAATTATTTAGCTTATGTGAGATTGAATTCAACTTCTAATGATATTAATAAATGATTAATGTGCTTGTGTTTTTAGTCAAACATATCGATTAATACTTTCTTAAGTGTGTGAATTAGTGAAGTAGTTATATGAAATTAGTAAGAAAGCATATGAATTAAACCAAAGTTCACCATAAAAAAACTACTCATTTAACACTATACGCACTATAGGGGTATGGGCATAACATTTGGACACTCACATTTCACCATAATATGGATATATCTTTCTTTGTATTTTTCTTACAACTCTATGTTATTCAAGCAACAATTCAATTTTTTTAGTTGTTACTACTCCTTTTAATTTTTACCCATATCAAATATCCATTATACAATTGCATGCAAACTCACTTTAATCTATTGTAATGCCTATTAATCAAATTGCATAATCATATGTTACTCCCAATTTGTGATTCTGATTTATTTCACAAGACCAATAATGTTACAAAAATTGTGTTGATTGAATTCAACTTCTAATGATATTAATAAATGATTAATGTGCTTGTGTTATTAGTCAAACATATCGATTAATACTTTCTTAAGTACTTGAATTAGTGAAGTAGTTATATAAAATGAGTAAGAAGGCATATGAATTAAACCACATATAAAAGAGAGATAAATAAATCATATACCTTGGAAAAAACCAATGTGAAAGAACTCTAAAAAACAACTATCTATACTTTTTCATCTCCATGTCAAATCACAAGTTCTTACAAGCTAATTGTTTAATTCAATGCTTTTGATTTTTATAGCACCATTAAACCACATATAAAAGAAATATAAATCAATAATATACCTTGGAAAAACTCAATGCGAAAGATCTCTAAAAAATAACTATCTATACTTTCTCATCTCCATATGAAACCACAAGTTCTTACAAGGTAATTGCTTAATTACTAATCACAATTTCTCCCAAAGGATTCTAAATACATTTCACATGAAAAATAGAAGAATAACCTACACAACTTAGTTTCAAATACTTATTTCTACTATTTATCTTTTATGGAATATTTTTATACCAACTTAAGTTAATCTAATTACCCTAATCCATGATATACATATTTGCACCAAGGTAATTTTTTTGTATAATTTCCTTCACATGTCAAAGTTAGTGTACAACTTCCTAGCAAAAAGATATATCACTATAAAAAATCATCAATCAACATGTTCTCATAATGTCTAAATCATCTTTGATCCACAATGCACTTCTTTCTCCTATCTATAATTGATTTTTCATATCATCCTCCCTCAATTGTGTTTTAGTGGGGTTAAAAATATGTCTAAAGACTTCAAAATAATTTTGTGAAGTAGGAAGTACATATGATCAACTCAATCAATGAAATTGTGATGTTTTCAAGATCCCTTATAAATCAAACCTTTGTAATTTGGAGGGTTTTAGTTTTGATCTTGGAATGAGATTGTTAATTCTTTTGAAATTTTTTGTCCCAACCTTTTTCCCAACAAAATTAGAGTGGTTATGGATTCAAAACAACCTTTAAGTTTTTCCCAAATGGCCTTCTTACCCTCTTTGGCATTTTTATCTAAAAGTTCTCTTCTTTTTGATGCCTTGCTTCAACTCATGTTTGGTATTTATCTATTGATGTAGAAGCATATGAGTCCACAACCAAGTTTCCATCACCCAAGAATAGAATAAGAGATGGTTGAGAATATTTTTAGCTTTATGTATAGGTTTTCAACAAAATGGCATGAAGGATATATGAAAAAGGTCTAAGAAACATTTCAATTGACTTTAGTAGCATTTGAGAACATTGTAACATCTTTTGTTACTATTTGTTTCACTTTGGCAACCATTGTTGTACAATTCATTAGCCATTATTGTGCGCTTCATTAGCTATTTTTGTGCACTTTTCTAACCACTATAAATAATACTTTAGCAATGAACTTTCTAGGGCCATAACTTCATCATATAGACTAAAGTTATGATGCATTTTTTTGAAATTACATAAAATTTTAATATAAACGTGAATATGTGGGTAGCACTTACATAAAAAAATATTTCACTTTAGCAAAAATTGCGACTTCAATAACACATGAGGGTGAAATTTCATAACTATGCCACACTTTTATAAAGGAAATGTCCAACACAAATACAATTTTCTAACTTTGACCACCTAAAAGTGACATGTATGCTTTAAATTTTAAAATGATATAACTAATGAAATGTATAACTCTTAATGTAGGCTATATTTATAATTTTAAATTAAAAAAATGGTTAGATATATAATTTTAATAAATTTAAGAGAAATATTTTAATTGTTGAAAAAAAAAAAAGTGAGGTCGATCGGATGTTGCAAAAAATATAGCAATTTTTTTTTTTGCTTTTTTTCCTCACTTAGATGACTTGAAAATCTAGTGCATAAAGAAAAAATCAAATTTCAATTAATATTATGTATGCAAAATTTTGAGTATAAAAGAAGTTAAACAATATAAACTATCCTACTCAAAGTGTATGCAACACTTATATTAAGTAAAATAGTTAGCAAAATATAATGAAAGCATAAAAAGGCCTCACCAAGACTAATCCTTGTTGCATGAAGCCATGAAGGTTGTGCTCAAGGATGAAGGATGTGAGTGCCTTCACTAGTAGCATAAGGTTGCTTAAGGTCAATAGATGAAAATGGCTTGCGTTGAGGCTAATTTATAGATTTTTGGCTCAAGGATTGGATGGATAGTTAAAAGAAGAAGATAGATCAAGGAATAAAATTGGTTGAGACCAAGATGGGAGGAGGAAAAGTGTTCTCACTTGGTTGTTGGATGGGGAGGATCCCAAGATCAAAGTGTAATCAATGGTTGAGGACTCCCTTGGAGAAAGTGGAGGGATGCGATGGAAAAGGGGTACTTTGGAGTACCTTGAAAGGATGGGAAAGTCCTTTGTCTTATGTGACATTGTAGCAAGACCCATGTGACATGTACAAAGGCCATACCTATGTACACATTTGGGGAATTGAAATATTTCAGGGAATTTGACCAAGGTTAGTGTGTGAGAGACTAGTGAATTAATAAATTTTAACTCACCAATGCAAAGTGGATGGAAAAAGAAAATTAAATAAATAGGTATATTTATTTAATTTTTGAAAATGGGATAGGAGACTTAGGTAAATAAATATTTATAATTTTTTTTTAAAGGTGGACATTAGAAGAAATGTGAGTAAGTGATTTTAGACTAGAAACAACACAATGAATAGTGATGAATAGTAGATTAATAAAGGGGAGGAAAAATGGATAATTAATTGGATAAATAGGTATTTATTCAATCAACGATGAAAGAAATGGTTAGATAATTAAGTGAAATAACAATGTGTTGATTCTAATGCCTAAATTTTTCCTTATTTGAGATTATGTTACAAAGTAGCATCATTTCAAAGAAGAATAAAAATGGTTGGAAGAAAGTGGTCATATTAGGGAAGATTCCCTAGTCATTTGAAGGAGTTACTAGGAGGAATGATGATAAAGACGATGATGCTCCCTTGAGAGGACATATAGGTTTGGGAGGACACAAGTGTTCTCTCAAAATGGATGAAAATATGTAAGATAGATGGGATATAAGAGGTGACAATACGTGATAAAAGGGATGTAGGAAAAATTGAGGGAGGATGAAATGGCTAGTTATGTTGAATTGGATGAAGCGCTCTTTATTTGATATTTCATTGGATGTTATGCACCAAGGTATAAAAGGCAAGGTGACAATGTGTCTTGTGCATAGAAACAAGACAAGTCACAAGCAACAATATGCCATATAGCACCATGATATGGAAGAACTTAATAACTGTTACACCCCGTTGTGCGTTTACCTATTTACTATTGTACTATGTTAGGGTAAATTAGTGCATATATGAATGTATTTGAAATTTTGAATGGAAAATATATATATGGTTGCACTTTGTTTATCAAAAAATTATGAATGAATGTTTATTTCATTTGATGTTAAATAATGGAATGGATATCTAGAATGGGTGGTTATTGAATTTGATATTCTAACTATGAAAATTATAATGTAAATGCTTGTTTTGATGAACGGTTGACTACCATGAAAATTTGTTAAGTTGGATGCAAGTTTAGAATCAATCCTCCAAAAGTGAGGGGAAGTATCACTCAATAGAAGAACTTGGTCAAGTAACCTGTAATGAAACCTAACTAAGCTTACACACACTCACTTATAGAATGGTTGAGTCAACTCATAGTTTTGGGAGTTGGTAAGTCATCCTTTAGAATGATGTGTTTGCATTAGGAAGGATCTTGATTTTTGTTTAGAGCATTCTTGGATTGTGTTTAAGTTCTTGGTGCATGTGATTCTTCTTCATATTACTATACTTGAATGATGAGATATATATACATAGAATGTATATATATACACATGTGCATGTCAACAATAACCCATACACGTGAGATAATACGTGCATGAGAGTACATAGGTAGACGTACCTACACACATTCATGGACGGGTTTCTCATGGGAATAGTGATATTGGGAGGACAATGAGACATGTATGTATGTATATATATCTATCGATAAGATAGCAATTGTTTACATGTGTGATTGTATAATCGAATGTAAATATATATGAGATATATGCACATATATACATATGTATACACATGTAGATATACACGTATGTGTTGACAAATGGGAATGTCCATACAAGTATGTCAATATATATATATATATATATATATATATATATATATACAAACGATATTGTATATGAAATGGTAACTTGATCTCATTCATTCAAACGTCAAGTGGAATATTTGGAAAAACTTATTTGTCAAAGAATAATATATATTTGAATATATATACATACACACATATATATAAATATATATATATGAATATATATATATATATATAATACATATATATATATATAAATAGTGTTAAATTCTATTTATTAATATTATATATATTATATATATTAGTGGCCGATTTATGGAATATAAGCCATGGTCGATTTAACATGAGTGTAGCGCTACATTTAAACAACGCAATGCTAAGTTTTAACCACATTTATCATTATAGATAATGAGCGATGGAAATCCACGAGTATTAAAACTCCTATGTAAAGTTTTTATAACTCAATGATAAAGTGTTGAGTACTATAAGATGTAACATGTTGATTCAAAGAATAACCCGTGCTATTATGAAGGAGGTCGATTCATTGAAATGTGTTGATTGCTATATCTTGGATCAAGTTGACTATGTGGAATGCAACCAAATAGAGTTTGACTTATTCCTCTATTTTAACAACAACCTTGTGAATAGGAAATGTGATGAATACTTGGTACCATATTATGAATTATGTGTTTCTTTTAGAATTCTTTTTAGCCTGTAAGTTGATTTCCAGAAGCATGTGCTTTATGAACTAGTAAAACTATTGTTGGCAAGCATTAGGTTGATTTGATGTTTTGTTTGAGTGACTAATGAGATAGAAATCTGCCACCATTTTAATATTAAGCTGAGTTGATGGTATTTGGCTAAGAAGTATCATATCATGAGCCTTGTTTGTAGCTTGTAGATGTTGTTTTTTGGGTATAAATATGATGCATTCCCACCTCATTTGGAGACACTTCTTTGCATCATTATGTTGTCCCATTCTGTTGTATTTTCATTGAGAGAATTTCTTATTTTGTTGAGAGTTATTGTGAGATAATTTAGTGAGAGAGATTGAGAGGGATTTGTTGCGAAGTTGATTTTAAGAGGGGGCAAAGCTTGAGATCTAGTGAGTCAATTGGAATAAGCGAATAACAGACATGAGATTCTATTCTCTTCATGTTTTATCTTTTATGTGAAATATTGATTGCCTTGTGTGTTTAAATTGGAAGTTGCATTAGTTTGCTTGAAATAGAGTAATAATATATTTGCTTGTAGGAAAGGAGGAGAATTATTGATATGATTTCCTTATAAGTCTTTGTACTTACTCCATATTAAGGAGAGATTGAATATCGTCTATAGTATTATGTACTAGGATTGATGAAATGGGAATAACTTGTTAAGTTATTTTATGCAAAGTTTGTTTGTAGACATAAAGCTCATATGCTATACCTGGGATTAGAATATCCATTGAAGGGGGTAACTTACACTTTTTCTTATGCTTTGATGGTAGATATACCATTGTGTTTTTGGAAAAGGGAATAGGTTATTTATGAGGTTAATAACTACCTATTGAAGGAAATTACCTATGCATAGTTTATAATGGCCTAAAGTCAAATCAAGCTAGAGTAGTGTATGTGAATAGGATGATTGTCACTTGAAATATTAAGTGAGAATAATTTGGCCAAAGTAGTGTGATTGCTTTGGATCCACTTTCAATTCACCATGTTCCTTTTCTGCATGCTAGTTCAGAATTGTAGTTTCTACAAGTTCTAGTTATGCAGGGCACAACACTAAGCTCAGAGTGGTTACCATTACAAGGTTACTCCACCAATCTCTTTGTTGAAGGGTAGGGCCATCTATCAGATGATAGATATGCGAGGGACTGCATTTGAGTCAGTGGTTGGAAAAAAAGTGCTTGAGTGATGCTTCTCCTCCTCAGCTGGTGACCAAGATTTGAAAGGAGATTCCTGGACCATCTATATCTATTGCTTGAAGCTCGGTTGAGCTATGTTTGTATTTTGTATACAATCCTTGGAATATTGTAATATGTGGAATATTATATTTGTAATGAAATCAAATATTTGGAATTTTTTATGTCATATATGCTCATTTATTCTCTTTTGAAAATAATTTTTTTATGGAAATGGTTAAGTAACATAGTTTATTTACTTGAAAGTGAAAACTTAGGAAATTTACTTGCATAAACAATTGGCATGTTACAATACCATTATGGAAAGTAGGTTGTAATGGCCAATATAGATGCAAGCAAACAACAATTCACACAAACAAGCAAGGAAGCATTCACAAAGTGATTCAAAGAAAAAAATAATGCTTCCTCAATAAAGCTAAAAAGAAAAGATTGATTGATTAACAATGAAGAGTGTTGTTGATGTGGGATGATCTATCCTAAAAATAATGAGGATTGAGAATGATATATCTTGATGATGATTGGATTTTTATCAAGGCTTGTAGTGAAGATGAGAACAAGACCAAGGTTAAAATTGGATGATTTTCTTATATTGTACACTGAGATTGCATGGATTAATATTGTTAGGAAATAATGCATAATACCCACATTCTTAATCCATTTCCTACATAACCCCATGAGATAAAAGCATGCATGTAAGTAACCATAATATATATATCAAAATAGATAAGCCACAAGATAACAAAAGATATACCCTGGGAATTAACCCTCAAGAGAGAAAAACCCACCCTCCAAAAGCATCCATACTTCATCTATTATTCAACAAATAAACAATACATGCACTTACAAGAGTTATCATTAATACTTTTGAAGCATCAAGCCTCTCCAATGCATTCTTCATGTGTCCAAGCATAAACCACACATCCCATGCCATTCTTCACATATGCACTCCTAAGAAAGACTCAATAATTATATTCCACTCACCTAGCCAACCTTAACCACTAAACATTTGCTTGCTTTTATAGACTCAAGCTCACACAAATACAACCAAGTGGCAAGATAAAACCATGTACCATAAAACCATGTGAATACAAAACCATTGACCCCTCATTTAATATTAGGTACTAAGTTTTCACTTTATTAATTATTTCCCCAATATTAAATTATTATCTCATGTCTCTTGCACATTAAATAATAATCCAATGTTACAATATAAAATAAAATGGCCCCCAAATAATTACCTAGTGTGATTAACCACACCTCCCAGGTGCATCACAACTAAATAAGTATTTAATTACAAAATTATAGTATAATTTTTTATGTAATGGTGTACAACACCATATCTCAACAAATATTAGCTTACAATATTAGATTTCTAGGAGAGGAATTACATTGGAGTGTGTGGGGGTAGCCTATAGCTTGATAACAATGACAAGGGAAAATGGATTATGGGATGAGGGAAGATAAATTGGATGGAAATGGATGGGAGAATATGATGGATGGATGGGGTTAGGAAATATATAAGGATTAAGTGGTTTAAGAGAAAGAAAATATCCCAATCTAGATAGGTCATGTATATTGAGGCACTGGGATGCTTATGATGATGCATGATAAGATAATGGTGGATAACGGATAGTGGATATGAAGGGTAGTGGATTGAGGATGTATAGATGAACAATTTGGAGGAAGCATGAGTATGTAGATGGAAAATATGGAAGGATTGAGAGAGATAGAGGATGAAAATATGAGTTGAGCTAATAGGAAGGAGGTGGCACATGCTAGATTGAGTGTGTGGGAAGTGCTAAAATGATTGTAGGACATGGGGGATAGTTGATGGGTAAAGGTAATAAAAGAGTTATGAATGAATGATATATAAGGGGTGGAATAAAAAGAAAGTAAGGTTTGTACTGTCCAAAGTATGCTTGGATTTTTTTCCCTTGTCCATATCAAGATCAACAGGAGGGTGGAGGGATGAGAGATGATAGGATGTGATGGGTAGATATGGATATATAGGTGAGGATAGATGCAAGGAGGAGATAGGATGGAGTGGATAGGAAGAAAATTTCCCCCAAGTCTAGAAAGGAAGTGGATGGAGGGATTGCACATGATGTCTATTTGTCAAGTTTTCATCATAGTACTTTCCAAAGGTGTTTGTTTTCTAGGTTTTCACCATTGAACAAATTATTTCTCTTTACTTTTTTTTTGGATTTTTTCAATTTTTCAATTTTTGGATAGGAAGAGGGATTAGATAGGTGGGGGTGGAGGATATAAAGGTTAAACAAATCAAGAGGATCGGAGATGGAAGATGGGGGATGAAAGATGAAGGAAGGACACAACCATATGTTTTTATATTGAGGTAAGGGAAGCCCATTAAGGATGATCATTTTGGGTTGGTAGAAACCTTGTTGTTTGGAAGGTGCACTTCTCCAAGGTGCCTTTGAGGTGGAATATATGATGATTGATTATATAAAGACATGAACTAGAAAGGGATGCTATGGGGGATATAAGTGGGATAATGGATATAGGATAATGAAAGGGAGGGGATCTAGAGGGGTGGCAAAAGGCCGTGGGATTAAGGAGAAGTAGGAATGTTGTTTACACAAATCATGATTGATGGGGATTTATGATATATTGATGGGATGGTGGAGGGAATAGGATGGTGGATTTTGGGACATAAGGACCCGAATGGACTTAAGAGATGGAAGAGTCTTTGACAAGAAGTGTTTAGGAGGAGAGGAAGCTTTTGGAAGGGAAAAATTAGATGTCATTTTAAATTTAATGTTTGGATGCATTGCTTCTTTTTTCTTGGGGATCCACAAGGTTTTTTTATTTTAATTTTTTCTTGGTGGGCCTTTGTGGCTAATTGGATTTATGTGGATTTTGGATCAAATTTTTATTTTCTTTTATATATTGTTTTGAGGGGACATGGCGATCCTTGGATTTTTGTGGAATTTTTGCTTTATGCAATTTTGAATTGGCATCCAAATCACTTCCAAAGGCAATAGAATGAGTACATGAGGATGGATGGTTTAGATAGTGAATGAGGGGGATTGGAGGGAGCACATTGGAAGTAGTTTACAGATGTGTGTGTTTGTTGATCTTAATGGGGATATATAGGAATGGATTGGTAGGATGGGGGATGAAGGATTTTGAGATGTAAGGACCCAAAATGGATGGGAATGATGGATGACTTGATTTTGGAACATAAGGACCCAAAATGGATTTAGTAGATGGAGAAGGGATAGTGACTTTCATTTTGGATCAATATGAAGGAGGAGGGATGACAATAAATATTTTGGAGGAAGAATGGGAGGCACCTATTAAGGGTTTGGATGAAGCTTCTTTAGGAGGAATAAAGGTTGTACTAACATTTTGAGATTGTGTGGCTTGGGATGGGTAGCCAAGGCCATGAGATTGTGTACTTTCTTTGGTATGGATGGGCTCTAGGAATCCTTGCTTTAGAGGCCTAAGCCTTTTCTTTGATAGTTCATGTTTTTGTTCATTTGGTTGACAATAAGATGTTAGTTATTTAGGAAACAAGACATGAGTTTTTTCTAAGGCGGAGGTTGATGGGTGGTGGATATTTGTTGTTCTTCTGCAACAAGAGAATCACCACATGTAAAGGTAAGAGAACCATGAGGATAAGGTGATGGTTTTGATAAGAGATGGTAAGGGATAACTGGTAGAAGAAGATTAAACATATCATTTGTCCATATAAAGGAATGAAGCAAATTTATGTGATTTTTTGATTGGTAATAGTTAGGGCATTTTAGTGTAAGTCATTAAAGAATTTTTTCAATTTTAATGCAAGAAAATTAGATTGATGTTCTATATAATGTGTGTGATTGTTATTTAGATTTTGTTAGGTTGTTAGGTCCTAGATTAACTTTATCTAGGCACTCCAAACTAGGCTGCACAAATTTGATGATGTTGCCCCAAGAAAAGGGAAGAATGAGAGTACTTAAGATACCAATACAAGAGAAATGATAGATTTATATATCATAGGAAAGAGAATAACAATCTAAGATAATGCCCCCACAACATTGCTTTTTAGATTTGAATTGTCAAATTATACCATACATTTTGAATTTACACTATTAAAATTTTATTTTTATTTCAGTATTATTTAATTATATTTTAATTGATATTCTAACTCATATTTTAATTTACAAGATCGTATATCATTCTATATCATTATTCTTCTATTAACATTTTAGGCTCGTATTAAAAATATTGAAAGAAGAAGAGGAGAAATATAACATTAAAATCAGCTAAGTGTTAAATTTCTCAATTTTTTTCAAAACCCTACTCAACAAAATGTATGAACAAATACTTCATTATTTTCTCTTTTATCTCATGAAATACCAAAAAAGAAAATAAAAGTACATTGAAATACAAACATAAGAGAAAATCTAGCCTTCGTTATTTTCTCTCATCTCATGAAATAAAATAATATAAAAAAGAGCATTAGAATGCATAGAAAAAAATATACAATAATAATAAAGTCGCGCCAGGTAGGGGTCGAACCTACGGCCTTCTGCTTAGGAAACAGACGCTCTATCCACTGAGCTACAGGCGCTTTGATGCTTTTGAAGTAGACGTGCTGAGGTACTTATTGGTGATGACTAAAAAGCATGTGGGCTCTGCTCGCGCAGGTTCCAATCCTGCCGTCCATGTTTAATGATAAAATATTTAACTAACTTAATTTAAAAAATATTAAATAGTGTAATGATAAGAAGATTATATTTTATCAAAATTTTAATTAGAAAAATACATCTATTGGTAATAGTTTTTTTTTTTAATAAAATTAAATAGTGTAATGGTAAAAGTATATATTTTATTAAAATTTTGATTAGAAAAATCCATGTGTTGATAATAGTATCTAAATAAAATTAGAGAAATAGTAGAATAATTATCAAGAGGCTTTTCATCCTTGAGCTCACATTAACATTAGTCGAGGTAGGATGTACATACAAGTAATTTTCAATTACTTTTCTACTTATGATTGAAGCATTGCGACCACAACCAAAAGGCAGATTGCGTATTGCAAATAGTTTATTTTATTTGTGTTTATTTTTAGTTATGGTGTGCAATTTTTTCGTACTTTTAGGTGTTCCATAGCTATTGTGAGGTATTCGTTTCTAAGAGCCAAATCTCTTGAAAATTGCTATTTTTGTATTTTTGTTGTTTATCTTTGTTTTCTTTGTTGATTGTGATTTTCTCATCTTGAATACAAAGAAAAAATATTTGTAGTTAGAATAGAATGAAAATAATTTATGATTTGTATAGTAAATATGGTAGGCCTTTTACTATAGAGTTGAACTTAACTTTGATAAAGAGAAAAATATATTGCTATATCATATCTTTCTATATTTGGAGTATGAAATAGATAATGTAATTAATGTTGTAAAATTAATTTAGTGAATTGATAAATTGTATTACAATAGTGAATTCTAGCAACAAAATATAAACTTAATATTAACAACGGTGATCTTTTTGTTTTAAAGATATGGTTAACTAATTGAGCATATTAGATAGGATCAACATAGAGTTCGATGGCATCAAAGACACAATTTTTGTGGAGAGAGTAGCAATAACTAGTATTATTGCCATATGGATTGTGAATATATTTTACTTATAATGTCTACAGATATTTATATATTTTAGCAAATGTCCAAGTACTTGTTTATATCCATAATATAAAAAGTGATGCTTTTGGTATATAATATATTTTATATAATAAAATATTTTGTAGGTAAAAGGTGATGGTATGTGAACATTTTATTAATGAAAATGTGATTACAATGAAAACAAATAATATAGGATGGTGAAAATCTATAAATTAAGACTAGGCAAGGAAATTATAAAATATAGAACACAATATTAAGTAGAAGTAGAGGAGGTAGTAGAGGAGTAGGAACAAGTGACTTTATCATCTAGTCGAGAGGTGAGTATATTAGTAGTAGAGGATGGTTGTTGATATGGAATGTGGTGTAGGAGGAAGTGTAAAGCATGAAAGGTTGTGTTAATTTTTCCTACAAAAATAGGACCAAGCTCTATTAGATGTTTATTGATTGCCTCTTTGACCACGATTGGGTTATCATTTTTTGGAGCAGATTTAATAGTGTTTAAAATATGGACTATCATAGGTTATCTCTTGAGTTGCTTCAATGTAAAGTGTCCCTCGACAAGAGTATTGCCTTGGAATAGTTCATATACCTCCACTGCCATAAGCTTTTCCTAAGGGATAATGTAATCTTGGATGTAATTTGAGGCCAACATGCATAGTAGAGGTTTACTTTGAAGAAGGTACATTGCATTAGATATAAATAGGGAAGCCACTTTAGAATAGTGAAGGATACACTATAGATTTTGTAACACTTTGAATCAGGTAACCACCTATATTATTTTCCATAGTGCTACAATGTAGTTTAAAAATATGTATGTGGATGGAGTGAAATATTCCAAGAATAGTTGGCTCCCATTTTTTTAATAAGAAAGAGAATGCAAGAGTTCTTGGGATGACCTTCCATAGAGAATGGTAGCTAAATGATGTAAACCAAATAAAACTTTATCTAATACTACAAAAAATTAAAGTGTCCAAGTTTTAATATTATCATAATATTGTTAATTACATATTCAAAGTTTACCATTTAGGAGAAATAACTAATGCAATCTAAAATATGACATTGAAAATAACAAATTTTTCTTTTGAATACCTTAAAATATATGTAAGTGTTAGAAATGTGATATTACACAAATCATAAAAGGTTTATAATTTTAAATTAACACATAATGATTGTATTGGCTTACATAAATTCATTAATATTTTATAACTATACATATTGAATTTAAATAAAATGAGTGTGTTGGGACTCAATTTTTTCATGTCTTTTTATTCTTGAGTCCCTTCCTTTTGTGTGTCTTAGTAGTGTGTGACTCGTTGTGGATAATCGATTTGAGAAAGTTTGAATATCCAATCTTACATTTTGTTGTACCTCTAGATGTTGTATTAATGCCCCCTTGTGCATGCCTTAGTAAAAAAACTATTGTAAAAATCTAAAATTGACTAAGTGTTGTTTTGTCAAATTTTTAGTCTTTTGGTATTCCTCATACCTGTATGCTTTCTCTATTAGCCTCAACTCCCCACTAATACCCTTGTAAAATCAACTAAGTGTTGAGTTATTGGCATACCATCAACATCTACCTTACCTTCATCCTCCTTTTAATATCCTTCCCTTCATCTTGTCAATCCCTGAAACCTTGCCAAGGTCTTTGTAAAAATTCCTAAGTGTTCAACCTATCAAAGTTTTGAAGATCTTCCCTGATACCACCTTGGCATGTGGTATGAATCTTTCTTGAATATTTATCCTTGACACTTTCTCTTTTCTTGTTTCAAATTATTCTATGTCATTTCATCAAAATTTTGGGGTTTCGTATTCCTTCCTATCCTCCATCCATTCCTAATTCCTTGAAGTTTCCCTTTTCATTAGAGTTCAAAGTTTTCACTTCCCTTCTACCTTTTGAAATCCATCAAGAGGTATCATCAATCCTCGACAATTCCCTTCAACCTTTTTTTGAGAATTTTTATGTCTTTTGGGGGTCGAGCTTCCATCCTTCCCCTTAAATTAGTACCTAACCAAGCTTCCCACGAATCTCGACTTCTCAATTTCTCCTTTCCTTTTGTCTTTTTATATTTCATATTTTATCTTCCTCTTCTTCATTGCCATGCAACATGAGGTAGGCCCAACAACCAATATCTAACAGGTTCCTATTGTCTTGGAGTCATGGGTTTTCATGCGTCTCTCCATGGTTCGATGGTAGATGGCAACTCAATGGCTCAATCTTTGACATCTCTCTTGTGCCTTCATCGAAGTTTTGAGAATTTTAATGCCAAATAATTCAAAGGAATAATAATGTTTGAAGTGATTATTTCATGGGTGCATGATGGCATGTTCCTCTTCCACCTACTTCACCAACTCACATTAATGGTGTCATTTTATCCAACTACTAGAAGTAAATACAATGTACTCCTTCAATATGGAAAACCATTTTGGACAATATTTATCCCCAATCATGAATTTTGAATGTGTTAAGTGTAGCAATTAGAGTTTGATGCCCTACAAGTATTAAGGCATGATTTTTTATCACTTTTAAAGAAGGTTGGTTCAGTAGTGGTTCATTGGATGTCAAAGATTTGTTAGTATGTTACAAGACATCTATTGATGCCAGATCTAGTTTAGTGAGGGATCACAAACATGTAGAATAGAAGAAGACTAGTATTGCAAGGGATTTTTTTTTTGCATAATGTCTCCATGAAACTATGCATTTAGGAAGGTTTCTTAGTTGTAGCTAGGGATTTTCCTTTGTCATATATGGTAACATGAATATAATGCTAGGGTAGATAAATATAATAAAATTATAAAAAACGTTGCAAGGCTTGTAATAATCTTTCTCACTTTATGTATGGATATATGTAGTTTTTTTCTAGATTACAAGTATGCTATGTTGCAAGATTTCATTATCATTGTTGTAAGTAAATACATAGCTCCATTTTCTTCTTTTCCACTCTGTTCTCTTCTCAATGTGTTGTGACTTTGTTGCCCAATAGATAGGCACCATTTTGGAACCCTAATCAATATCACACATTCAATCAAACAAACATAAATCAGTAGTGTAGAAGTAGGAGTAGTTGTGTACAATCATGAGCTCGTGATATAACTATGATTTTATTCTTAAGTGAACACTCAATATATATATTTTTATGTGGATCATGCTTGCACAATCGTATCAACTATCTAGGGGTTTTGAGGTAGCTAATAATTCTTGGTTCAATGAACGTCTTTGGGACGAAGAAATCAAGTAGGGTTTGACTACAATTATTATATTATTGTTCATTTTATTGATTTCAATACCTATTAAGGTATACCCCTAGGAATAACCTCCCAATTTTAAGTTGAGCTTGAAGCATAGGAGATACAACCCACTCTCATTGAGTTGGCCTTCAACCCTCCATGGTTTGTTGATGAGATGATTTCACTTGCATGATGATAACCCTGGCCTCATGAGTGAGATTTGGTTCTAAGAAGTGGAGTAGCAATTTTTGGACCCAACAAAATGCATATACTTAAATGTGAAAACTATAATAAAAATAAAGTTAGAATTTATTAATTTAATTCTTTGTAGTACAAATAAAATTAAGTTTGAAATAATTAAAAATATGTTGAAGCCATTTTTTTATTATTTCATAATGTAAGTGCATCTATAATGTCGTGTCCATTAAAAATTATTTCTGACAATATTTTTAAAAATTAATTTTCTTTAATAAAGCTTAGTCTATAAGAAGGACAAAAAAATATCCTAGAACTGTTATGAAAATTTATTTATAAAAAATTGAAGTAATTTTTTAAAATTAAATAATTTTTATATTAAATGAAAATTAACCTCCAAATAATTAAAAAATATTACTTTCAATATTTCTTTTTTATGTTATATAAATGTAGGTATAATGGTTTGTCCATTGAAAATTATTTATTACAACCGTTTTTAATATTATCTCTATGTAATAAAGCTTAGATATAAGAAGGATGAAGGATCCTACAATTATTGTCATTAATTAATATTTTTTCTTATATCAAAAATGTTGAGTGTAAATTGTACATTTCAATAATTTTATATAGATTATGGATTTCTAAAGAAATATTAGTTTAGAGAGTTTGTGAGTGATTTAAAAAATATTTTATAATTTTAAAAAATATACAATATTTCTTTATATTTGTAATAAATAAAGAGAAACCAAGAAACTTAATTGCACTATAGGCACTTAAACTGAAATCTACAATTAAAGATATATTTTATCCTTTGAAAATAAATTCATGCATACTAATCAATGATACTATTTTAATGGGTCATCTTCAATTGAGTACAAATTTATAAAAAACCTCAACTACATTGTATATAGATTGTATTATTTCCAAATAAATAGTTTTAAAAAATCCAAAATATATACCAACAAAATTATTCAAAATAAAAGAAAATGACTTAATCAATTCATGAAATACCACATATAAATAAACAACATTTTTTCTAAGAAAATACATTGCAAAATATCAGTCTAACAAAAAGATATTTTAAAACAATGAAGGATAATCCTCAATATGAGTGTTTCATTTGCCAATGGTTCGTATTTTTTCTATTGCATAAAAAAATTAATAAACATGAATAACAAACTTAACAAACTTTTACTAACAAGAATAAAGTAAATCCATTAGGGAAAGTAAACAAATCTTATAAAAAAATGCTCCCAAATGGTAAATTGGCATGCTTTACTACACCAAAATTAATAGGAGACAAAAAAACACTTCACATTTTTTCATTTGTATTAGAGTATGAAGAAATACTTATATCATTATGACTTGCTTTTGCATAGATTAGAAAATAGAGACATAGAAGGTTTCAAATGAGATTAATTTCATTCTTAAGTGAACACTCAATAGATATATTTTTATGTGGATCATGCTTGCACAATTGTATCAACTATACAGGGGTTTTGAGGTAGCCAATAATTCTTAGTTCAAAAACACTTTTTGGGACAAAGAAATCATGTAGGGTTTGACTATAATTATTTTATTATTGTTTATTTTATGTGATTTCAATACCTATTAAGGTACACCCCTGGGAATGACCTCTTGAGTTTAAGTTGAGCTTGAAGTGTAGGAGATATAACCCACTCTCATTGAGTTGGCCTTCAACCCTCCATGGTTTGATGAGATGATTTCACTTGCATGACGATAACCCTAGCCTTGTGAGTGATATATGGTTCTAGGAAGTGGAGTAGAGATTTTGGGACCCAACAAAATGCACATACCTAAATATGAAAATTGTAATAAAAATAAAGTTAGAATTTATTAATTTAATTTTTTGTAGTAAATAAAAATTAAGTTTGAAATAATTAAAAATATGTTGAATTCAATTTTTTATTATTTCATAATATAAGTGCATCTATAATGTCGTGTCCATTAAAAATTATTTATGACAATATTTTTAAAATCATTTTTCTTTAATAAAGCTTAGTCTATAGGAAGGACAAAAAATATCCAAGAATTGTTATAAAAAAATAATTATAAAAAAGTGAAGTAATTTTTAAAAATTAAATAATCTTTTTATTAAATGAAAATTAACATCCAAATAATTAAAAAAATTACTTTCAAGATTTCTTTCTTATGTTATATAAGTGTAGGTATAATGGTTTGTCCACTAAAAATTATTTATTACAATAGTTTTTAATATTATTTCTATGTAATAAAGTTTAGATATAAGAAGGACAAAACACTTCACATTTTTTTCATTTGTATTAGAGTATGAAGAAATATGTATATCATTATGACTTTCTTTTTGCATAGATTAGAAAATAGAGACATAGAAGGTTTCAAATGAGATTAATCGGTTCCATTATTAATGTGCCTATGAATATGAATAGTATATAAATAATGGTTCCATGATCAATTCATTAAACAATAACAATTATTTTTGTATTAAAAAAGAAACTACAATACAAGAATCCATATCAAGTTGGTATTGTTCATCCCAAAATCATAATGAGAGCATTAAAGTTGTTATGTCAAAGACAATTATATAGAATAGAAAAAAAAAAATAGACAATACTTGAATTTTTTTATAGAAAAACATATACCAATGATTCTAAAACAAAAAAATATGTATATTCATATCTAACACAAATAGTATAGAAATATAAAATAGTAATGTATCAAAAACACATGTTGATACACTTATACATAGATTTACAAAATCTTGATCTATTTATGAATAGCACAATAAAATAATTGAAATAAAACATAGTGAAGGAATTCAACCTATTGAAATATTCAAGAATAAATATGAAAAATAAATAAACATTCCAACCCTTTTCTTTGGTGATCCACGAGATGAAGACATAACTAAAAAGTTCAAGTAAAAAAAATTGCACAATGGAAGCTTTTGCATTCAAGTGGTGACTTTGCAATCCATACTCCTAGTTTATTTTTAAAACAATGCACTCATCATAGATAAATTAACTTCAAATTTACCAATAAGAATTAAAATAGATCAATTGAAACGAAGAATTCTACTTGTAAACAAAATTCAAATTTTGAAAAAATCATATATGGGATACAAGTATTTTAAACATATCCATTTCTCCCTAGATTACTCGCATCAAATGAAAAAAATTGTAATGATAAAGACAACTAAGTCCTCTAACTTTCTTCTTGAATTTCTCAAACTGCACAAAAAACTAATGGACACCATTAATATCAACATTAACCAAGATATAATTTTTTTAAGATTATTGCATGTGCTCATTAAAAAATTTAAGTGAACTCGTGCCTAAGTCCTTTATTGGTCCCACCAAATTTGTATATAGGCTTTTCCGCTAATCCGCAAGAAAATATATTTTTAAGGAAAGTACAAGTCGTAGAAATGCAGAATGTAGAATACGTGACATCATCTTGGCTTGGATTTTGTGAGTGCGCGAGTTGTTCTATAATGGCTAACTTCTTGAGAGCAAAAGCGCGAAAAAGGGACAAGAAGTTTTGAATACATGAGCATATTATGGCAAGTTTCAAAATCAATTGTTTTTTATTTTTTGACTTTGTAACCCAAGTTTAAGGCACCAATCTTGTAACAAGCCCAATGTTTTACCCATTGTTTTCACCTAAGTTTTAACCCACATGTGAAGGTCTAAGTTTACCAACTCACAAAAATTTTAAAAAAATCTTTTTATTTCAATAACAAGATGCACATTCAAAATAATCTCATTTCAAAGTTTCATTGCATTAACAAAAAAATATTACATAATCCCAAGTAATGATTTCGTATTACATAATCCCATGTAATGATAACATTTTTTCAAATACAATTTCCATAAAGATAGAGATTAATGAATACATACATAACTTTCAAGAGCTCAATGAAGCAAAGTACCAATGGTCCAGATGTCCCTTCTTGGGCACGCATCCTCAAATTTTGGTTGCCAACTATATGAGGGAGAGTATCACTCAAGCGCTTTTCCACCAACCACGGACTTACTGTGGTCCCTCGCACAACTACCTAACTAGTAAGATGGCCCTCCCTTTGACGAAGAGATTGGTCTAGTAACCCTCATAATAATAGCCTTCCTGAGCATGGTGTTGTGTCCTACATAACTAGAGCTATCATACAATGGCTACAACCTACATGCATGGCATTCCTAGCCTAGTTATGCAAACCAGGCTCATAGTGAACTGACAAGTGTAATCAGTGGCACTTACACTACTTTGGCCAAAGTTTTTGATATAAAATCAACCCACTCAAAACTGGTGTCATATGTTCACCCACCCCTTAGCTTGATTTGGTAAATGACCACAAGTACTCTTTTCAAACTATACATAACAAATTCCAACCCAAAAGGTGATGTACATCTAAGTGATCTAACTGACCAACTAGGTTACTCCCATCCATGGATTTATCCCAATCCCAGGAACAACCAAATTAACCACACATGTACATATAGCATTGAAAACTAACAACTTCAATATATTACTTCAATATAATATTATTTCTCATTGTAGTGTATAAAAATGTATCCCTTTACATTTTCTGACTTGTTTGGGCCGTCCTTGTTAAAATGGACTTAAAATTGCCTTAATTTAGTGTTGGTAAATGTACCCCTTTACATTTTTACACTTATTTGGGCCCTCTTAATTAAATTGAGCTTAATGAGGCCTTAATTATCCCTTTTATTCTTTTACAAGCCTAATTAATTACATTTTTCGAAGGGGAAATCTGACAATAACTAATGCCTAAACATAACACTTTACCTTGAGTAATGGGTGTTCTAGGAATAGGGACCTGGGACCCATTCGTCCATGGGAGAATGGGTCCTCCCTAGACCTTTGGGCCTAAATTTAAATTATGTTTTTGGTGGTATTTTAATATCTTCAAATCTATAATTCAATGTTGGCTTGTGATATTTGAATTTGGGAAATTAAGGATACATACCTATAAATACAAGGTTATTTAATCAAATCAACATATAAAAAGCTATAATTTTTATGTGACTTCACAAGAGATAAGGTTGATGATCAAGAGCATTCAAGAGTAGATATATTAGATATTTATTGCAGTAATCAAAATCTATTCATCATTTCAAAGTCTTCTTGCATCATGCATGTTTTTGGAGCTAACATTGTGATGTAGGTTTCAAGATCAAGTCAAGCATTCAAAGCATTATTTCAAGCATCAAGATCCACATCCATTGAAGCCATTTCATGCAAGTTGCAAACCTCCTAAGATCTCCATTATCAAGGTTTCATTCAAAGGTTTGTTGAATGGTAACATAGCTTTGTTCATTCTTCATTCCCTCTTTCATGCATTATTTTAATTCAAGGTTTGATTACCAAAAAGGGGTTTGACCAAGGAAAAAACCCATTCACCCAAAAACAAATATTTTTCTCTCTTGTGTGTGTGCTTGTATATTTAGGTTGAAGAAGGATTGAAGACCTTTTGAAGAGCAAGATTTACAAAGTTTTCAAAGTTGTAAAAGTTGTCAAATCACATAATCTAACCTACAAATTGGATTTATGACTTTCCAATATTGCAACTTGGACAAATCAAAAAGCTATAGATCTATGTCACAAGCTCCTGGAAGATTGTTGAAACCCTTGTACTTGGACCCATTCTCCCATGGGTGAATGAGTCTCAGATCATCTTTCAGAAAGCACTTTTGGTGACTCGTAAATACATATTTTCCCCTATTAGATTTGCATTTGGTTTTTAAGTTTTGCTAATATTGAGTTTAATCTTGTTGTTTCAAGTGTTAGATTGCATTTTGGAGTTGATTTGCTATTTTTAGTTTTTCTCCCCAAACTCTTGTTTGACCTTGACCCCCGACCTTCAGTCATAAGAAAATATAAAGATTCTCACACTGACTTGATTCACCTAAGAGTTGTTAGTCAATTCTTTGTGTGGGTCTCATTTCCTAATGAAATAAAGGAAAATAGGTCTCTCATCACATCATATCTAGTTCACTCACCATCATCATAAAAAACTTATTTTTTGATGTTTCATTCTGGTGAACCTGACTTTTGAACATCATAACTTGCTAATTTGGAGTCCATTTTTAGCCCTAGATCTTGGTTTTTCATTCATTTGCATTACATTGATTTGCATTTTATTTAGGGTTCTTAACTTGCATTAGTTTACATCTCATTTAGGGTTTTAGGTTTGTATTTTTGCATTCTTTAAAATTTGGAAAATTCAAAAATATCAGTCATTTTGCATAGTGTTTACATAACATTACATAATCAATCATTTACATCAAAAAAATGAATCAAAATTGCATCTAAAATTAGGTCATTTACTTGTCATTAGCACTATTTTGTACTTGCATTTTGATATCATTTTAGGTCTTTTAGCTTGTCATTAGCACTATTTTGTACTTGCATTTTGATCTCATTTTACAAAAATCTAAAACTATAACTTATTGTTTGAAACTAGAATTTGAAAACCATAGAAATCATCTCAGAAACCTATAGATTAATTTTTAAAAACCTTGAAGTGAGACCCATTCGCCCATGGGTGAATGAGTCCCTGATCAGGGCCTTTTCTAAATTTTTGAGCATTAAAACTGTTATTTTTGCCTTCTGTGTTTTTGTATTCAGTCTGTTGTTTCAATTTCCAAAATTTTTGTTATCTAAAATTGTTCATATTAAGCTTAATTTGTCAAATTCAATGCATTATTTGAATTTAAAGTTGCATCTAAAAGACATCATTTTTAGGTTTTTGGCATAGCATAATAAAAAAAGTATCTTGTTTTAAATCTAAAAATTGCTTTTACATATTTGCATTGCACTTTACATTCTAGGGTATTTGATTGCATCTTACCTCTTATCCATTTTGGGTGCACCTTGGGTTTGTGAAACTTGTATAAGCTTCACAACTTGGTGTCTTATTGCCAATATTGTCATGAGACATAGTTTGAGACTCATGTTATCCTGCGATACATCACTCGTTGTGGATCTTTGGTTTTCTAACTCTTTCACTCATAGTGTTGGCACTAATCAACCCACTATGGACCATACCCTTAACACTTCATTTCCCATGACTTCCCTACCCATAAACAATGTGACTAATGTTGATACAATGATTGTTAATGTCCCTCATGAGAACTTTAGAAGAATGGATGAAGAACTTGACAAATTGCAAGACTTTGTAAGTTTTGAACATGTTGTTGCTAGTGCCATTCCTATCATAGATATGTTGGCAACACAAGGGTAGACAACTGAGAGGGGGGGTGAATCAGTTGTCACAGAATTTCAAATGTATTCAACTTATTAACCTTATTCTCACATCTGATTAATAACCATGAAAGCATAAATCAACAACACATCAAAAACACACATAACACCAAGATTTTTTACGTGAAAACCTTTTTAGGGGAAAAACCACTGTGGAGGTTAGTCCACAAGATTATACCTTGTTAAAAGTATAAAGAAATGTGAATGGTGAATGCACATGCATTCAGGCGCACTGCCTAGAGCTCACTACTCAATTACAAAAAGGAAGACTCATTGTCTTACAAAAGATTTGGATTACATCCACAAGAATTTGAACTGAGAAAATAGCATCTACTAATGCTTGATTACAGTTCTGGTTAAGCGCATGAACACTTCTTCACTCTTCTTCACTATTCTTTACACATCTTCACACTTTGCTCTGCCTTCCAAAGATTTAGAACATTATTCGTGCACACCATACATTCAAATGGTATAAGCAATCGCTTATATATATCTGCAACAAGAAATTACATCGGTATATGTCGACCTCAATAAAATAATAAAATGAATACAAATTGTCGACCCAAAACATTAAAGATTATTAATGTGAATCAACCAAGGTCGGCACAACATAGTGAAGACCCAAAATAAAATATTCAAACACAAAAACACCTCCAAAAATATTCCTCAAAGATCCACTACACACTACAACACCCTGTCGGCCAAGAACATGAAAAATATGAACACGCAAGAGAAAATCTCCAATTGCGAGCACCACGATCAATGCAGGCATGCAACATAGATAGAGTACGATCTAGAAACATCCACAAACATCATGAAACACAAGAGAAGCATCCGCAACAACTAAACTTACTAAAATCACATCATCTTCATACAAGAACACCAACTAAAGCAATAGAATGACTATCAGCATACAACTGCTCATAACTCGATCAAATCTTCATGTGGATCTTTGAAACTTAACATGGATCTAGATATACTTGACAAGAAACCCTTTAATCCACAACCTCTTATCATCAACGTACTAAGCTAACCAACAGACTGAACTTCACTTCACCACTGACAACCTGCAACTTATTTCATTATAATTTTCTCAATATCTTCGACATATACAACTTCTAAGACATTAATGCCAATAGTGTTGACATCAATTACAACCACATATCATCAAAAAAACCACAACATCCAACAAGATAACATGAGGAGAATGATTGAAAATGAACAAGGACTAGAGATTGTTCATAACTTAGCTCCCATTATTGATAAACATGTCACTACCATGACAAGTTGTGCTCAAGCTTTGGGGTATACTCAAAGTTAAGGTGAAATTCCAATTCCTCCTTCCACAACTATAACCTCTATTTCAACATACATCAATCCAAATGTTACAACCATACAACCTACTAGCAATGTCAATACTTCCTTAGGTATTTCCACTAATGGCATTCTCAAATTTTGCAAATTTGAGATGCCCATATCAAAAATTTTGCCTCTACACTTTTAGAAGTGCACCTGATGAACCTGCTTGAATGACCTACTTTTGAGGGTCATATTCTGGAGCCTGTTGATTTTGCACACTCACTCATGTGTCCTATGTGAGAAGGCATGGCAATTTTCAGCTTCCCACGATGAGTTTTGTCAGGATTTTGAAAAGCGAAGCTGGAGGGTTTTGTCACTTTTCTATTGTTTGCAAATGTTCAGTTTTGCAAAGTAGCCTCTCGTTTGAGCTTGCATTTTACAACTAATTGATCCTCAAGAGAAAACGAATGTTGTTCTACATTCTCCATACCAAAATGAGCTCACATGTTAGTTTTTAGAGCCTCATGATTTGATTTGCTATTTTTAGCAGATCAAAACCAAATGCAATTTCTCCAGTTTTGCATTTGCATTTCCAGAAACCTTTTTGAGAGGCCAACTTTGACCTTCAGTATTTTGTGGAAATTCATGATTCAAGGAAATTCCTCTTGCACACGTTCTCTCTATACCAAAGTGATCTATTGTGTCCGGTGGCAGCTCGCCAGGAGCTGATTTGATATTTTTCCAATGAGGTGATTGGGTGAGCTTTAATTGGTTCAGAACAGCTGTTTGTTGCAGAAATTTCCAGCAAGCAACTTTGACAGTTAATAACTTTTTCCTCATGATTTATTTCTCCGATCTGTCTTTTGCCTTCAATTCTCTGGACCAATGGCTACATGCCTGCAAGTTTATATGCCTCCAGGAAGTCATTTGACCAGTTTCTTAGGCTGATTCCAAAGCCAACTTGGCCAGTTTTCACCATTTTGCAAACATGCCCAAAAGCCAGTTTTAATGAATACCTAGTTTGTGTTTTCACTCCAAAAGCATTCAGAGGCTGTGTCAAGTCAATTTGAGCACAAAAGTTGTTTGAAAACGAATTTTTTTTTAGCCAGGCCCACATGGGGACCTGGCATGCTCTACATAATTGTGCCATTGTAATTGATAAAGTGTCTCAAAGAGATGGAAAATACTTGTTTAGTGTTTGCCCGCAGCAAAGGTAATTTAAGCAAGTGAATTGTGGAAACACATGTGATACAAGTAACACCTTTGATTGATTGACTCCAAGAATAGCATTGTCATGTTGCACAATTTTGGAGGAAAAAGGATGATGCTTCACTTTCAAGTGCATGGGATTAAGTCACAACACTTTTGATATTGCTAAATTGTTTGAACAACTGCATGATACTTAAAGGCATATCAATCATACAAGGTATTGTTGCAGCCTTGACTCGAGGTTGGGGTGAGATCTATTGGTCCTTAATCTGATTGAGACCATTTAGGATGAATACAAATTAGTAGTGATAATCAAGGAGCTACAACAAGTTTTGTGAAGAGTTGATAGTCACACGGAGTGAGGATTCACGAATCAGGAAAATTAAGCACAACTCCAAGTGTGAAGGATTGCTGGTGGAGCCAGCAAAGGGCGAGGCATATGAATTGAAATAAAGAAAATCCAAAAGCCATGACTGCAGGATATGTGCAAAATGGATTTGTTGAAAATATTTCAACATTAAAATCCCAGATGAATGCAATCTCTTGGAATGCCATTGCATACACAAAGTGAGTTTATGAGAACCTTTTGAAACCTTTCAGCAAAAATGTAATGTGCAAATGACTGAAGACTGATATACAGCACAAGAAATGGTTGAAAAAGCCTAAAACTCTCAAGCAAATGCTTTAGTTGTTGTGAGGACGCCAGTGAATGGAGGAGGTGTATGCATCATTAAAATGGAATGTTGAAGAGGTTGAAGTAACTTTAAAGCAAATGTAATGAGATAGTCCGCGCCAAATGAAGGGAACAGGGCATGTGCAAAGCACAAAGGGCAGGAACCCGCACCCAGCAGAACATACACAATGGTTTGTTGAAAATGCTTTAGAAACTTTTAAGCTGAAGCAAGTGAAGGATCCCTCGAAGCTTGTCAAGCAGCCACGTATTAAGGCAATAAGGAATGCCATATGATGTAATGGCGCATTGGATTGTTTTGTTAAAAGGTCTCAATAACCTTTGAACAAATACGGTTGGTATTTGTTCTACATGGTACGCCACTGTTGCAGAAAATGTGCAAAATAGATAGATTGAAAAGGCATTTAGCAGCAGTAACGCCCCATTCTGTAATCCTTACCTTCATTCTTTCTACCCATACCAAAGGTAATAGAGAAATACTGCAAAAGAGGAGGGCAATGCAATGTTGAAAATGCTTCAGAAACCTAAAAAGAGGAACAAGTGCAATGAATATCAAATGAATGAGGAAGCAGCCGCGCTGGCAGGGTATACAACACATATGTATTAATTGGGCTTTGGAGACTTGAAAACAACACACATCAAAGGAAGATGGCAGCGCATACTCATAGAATGGATTTGTTAAAGACTTTACAAACCTTCCAGCAAAAGCGAGAGAGGACGCACCCAACAACATATACCCAAGATGTATTTGTTAAAAGGCCTCAGGAACTAAAAAAACGACTGTGAGATAGGTGTAGAGATCCATTAAAGCGGCAGAAGTGAGCACCCATCAAAACATAAAAGATGAAAGAGATGCGTAAAGGGCTCTATTTGAAATGAAGCAGAGGGGATGCGGTTTGATGTAGGGCATTTGCATCCATCAAAACTTATTGCTTTTGAATGTGGTCTGAAGAACGCCATCAGCAGCGAAGGGCGCACCAAATGGAGTTTCTTGAAAATACCTCACACATCTGAAAGCCCGCGCTATAGAGGTTTATGTACATCTCTCAAAGCACAAATAATGTGGAGCAGCCATCAAAGCTTTAAAGAATGCATCTATCGAGAATTCTTTAGAAACTTTCCTATAAAACCCAGAAGACTGCTTGAATAAAACACCAAATGCAGTATACGTGCTAAGAGAAAATGGATTGTGAAAAGGGTTTTAGAAGTTTCAAGGCAGATGCATACTGCGCAGGGGCTCATGAGATGTTTTGAAAATGATCAAGAGGCAGGGTGCACTACTCAGAAGGCTTGAGAACTACATTGTGAGATGAATGAAAGGTTGATGGACTCTTAAAAGAATCTCAGAGTGCTGAAGTAAAACGACATAACTTGAAGCAAAGACACCATCGAACCACATAGAGGGGTGTTAGAAGGTTGTGCCTGCGGTGAAATTGCAGATGAAGCCGCCATAGCAAGGCCACAATGAAGGAGCTGCATGACAAACAGAGGAAGCGAATGAAATTTTAGGGCAAACAAAATGCCAAAGCAAAGAAAATCAACGGCAGAGATTGCAAAATAAACTCCAGCCAAATCTAAGCCACACCCCGCCAGCTCGCCCAAAAAAGATGTGCACTGTTTAAAACCCGCGAGGTCAGCGAATGGCTGACACGTGGTGGGTGGGGCCTGGTTGAGATTCAGGTAATTAGATGCGCCCGATGAAATTTTAATGAAGACCCATTTAAATTTTAAATGGTAAAGGCTGAGTATTGTGGAAAATAAATAGGTGGGCCCAGAAATAAGGAAAATACTTAACTATAGTATGGGATAGAAATATTAAAAGGATTCCAGCGTCCCCGCGAGATCGCGGGTTTAAAGTGCAAGTTCATTTTGTCAAAATTAATAGCAGGAGATCTGATCTGGAGAAGAGTCTGGAGACAAACTAAGTTGTTGAGTGTCTCGGTCCCATAGGCTGTTTAGTCTCGTGGACGTCATTAAAATCTTTCATTCATTCATTCATTTTTTCATGCGAGACGAGCGATATCAAGCCACGTGGCAGATGGGCTCGCCAACAAAGGTGAAGAAATGGGTTTTTCCCAACAAATTTTGGAAGGTAAAATATTCACTGCATATTGTTTCAAATATAAAAGAGGGGCCCGATGAGTCAAAGGCAAAACATTGAGGAATTAAATGTTGCCAAAATGAATATGAATAATGTGGGCCCATGATATTCTTGTTTTTAAAAGAGAAGTCTAGTGAAATATTTAAAACATCCTAACGTTTTAAATATTACCTGAAGGGTAAATGCAAAAAGGGGTGATTAGAATTAGAATATTTAATGGGTGAAAGATGAAGGCTGCGGGTAAATATCTTAGTTGTTCGGGTAAAATGTTTTACGTGATGGGAGATAAAATTGCACGTGAAAAGGCAAACATTTTTAATGGAGAATTTTATTTGATAAAGATAAAATAATGCACGTGAATGTGTAAAGTGCAGATGGGAAATATTTTACTTTGCTGGGAAATAAAGTAAAGGAGACACACCAAAAAGCAGAAAAATGAATTTCTCATGGGCAAAGGAGATATTTTCCAGCTGCTGAATTATAATGGAGAGTATTTACATGGACAAGTTTTTTGTTGCTCAACAATTTGGACAAAGGAAAATTTGAGAGGCAAAGTTTGTTGAAGGAGAGATGAGAGAGGCTTTACAATTGTGCTGATCAACGGTGGATGAAGTTTCCAGATTACATCTATGGATCAGATTGATCTTAGGGTCGCTTATGTTTCCCTTTTATTCTCTTCTTCTCTCATTGTAAAGGTTATAATTTTGGGGTTCCAATTTCTGAAAGCTCTGCAAGCCAGGTAGAAGCTCTAGGTAGACTGTAAAACTAGAAGGATTGTAATTAAGTCATTAAATCTGGTGTGTGTTCTGAATTGTGCTTTCATGTATATTTTAGCTGATAATTGTCTCTATTTCTAAAATGTGGTGCTCTTTTGGGATTCAATAATAAAGTTATCTGAGTCTTTTTATGTACAATGTTTGCATTTGTTGTTGCCTTCTACTCATTGAATAATGTAATTGCTTTAATAAATCACAAGTTGAGCTTATTATTGCCTATTATTCAAGGAGTAGTGTAATTACTTCAACAAATGTGACATGAGTGTTATGTTTTAGGTGGATTTTATAAAGAATGATTATCAGATGAAACTTCAGTGGTCTTGTCATAATTTGATAACAATTGCAAAGATCTTCAAAACATGTTCAACATTGTAGGATGAAATGCTTCTTATATGACTGCATAGCCCATTTTCTGGCACTAGTCAAGTTTCATGCTTCTATTGTTTTCAGCTTGGTCCCAAATCTTTAAAATTAAAAACCATTTCAATTCTATATGTTGAGTTTTGTGTTTGTCATGTTCTCCATGCTGGTTAGTAAAATTTACTCAATGTCTTAGCCAATATTGAGTGATATTTTATGTTTCTCAGCATAATTTTGTGAGAGCATTATCTATTGAGCAATATCATGTTAATTGTATGTCTAGATCTTTAGATGTTATTGAAGGGTCACCTCCCTAGGTTTTACAGAGCTTGAAGTGCAAGGGAAATGTGTGTTAATCCCATTTCCTGTCAGTTGGCCAAATCAACCTTTGAGTCTGAGCATAAAACATTGGCTAAGTCTTTAGGATTCATTGATTCTGTTGATATTTGGAGCACCAACATCCACTACGAATCATTTTAGCTTTGTGTATTCCAATATCATATCTCCTAATCCATCCCCCCCATAAACTTACAAGTCACTTGCCCTCTGAATACATATACACATCCACCTTATTCACCTCCATCTCACAACATTAACAATGATCCCTTCCTTAACACACTCTTGCAAAATGTTTCATCCCTCCAACAAAAAATTGTTACATTAAGTCAAAATCAAAATGGCCAACCTTCACAATATGTCAAAAGAAAATCCCTTTTCCTTGAAGATATTGAGAACACAAATTCCGCAAGGTATAAAGATTCCTAGATTTGATAAATATGGTGGAAAAGGAGATCCTATTAGCCATGTTTCTGCATATACAACCCTATATAGTGACTTCATTTTTGAGGATAAACTCTTGGCTAAAATATTCCCTAGATCCTTGAAGGATATTGCTTTGGAATGGTTTTTCTCCTACCAAATAATTCAATACATTCATTCAATGAACTTATTTATGCCTTCTACAATCACTTCCAATTACTTATGGGTCCTAAGATGACCTTAGCTAATTTAATGACATGCAAACAAAAGGATGATGAAAAATTCATCAATTTCATAGCACGATACCAATTGCTCTACTCACAAATAAACATTAAGATTCCTGATGATGACCTTCAAAGAATGTTTATTTCCACTTTGTTAAACAAAATCCAAGCTAAACTTGAGATGTTGAAATTTTCCTCCTTCACACAGTTGTGCACTGCCCTTCATGATTACCAAAGTTCATTTAGTAATCATGAAGTGAAAACTCCCTCTAGCCATCTTGAAAAATCATGAATCCATGCCTCATAACAACTATTAACCATTTAAGAAATAAAATAAAGGCTTTTTACAACTTAATCCCCCTCAACCAGTGCAACATGTTGATAACCAAGTGGCTGCTATAAAGATGACAAATCCATACACATTTGGAGATAGAAATAGACAATTCACCCCTCTACCTAATACCCTTCACAATATCATGTTGCAGCTCTTAAACTAGAAACTAATTTCTTTACCTCCTGTTAGAGCTCCTCATCCTACTAAACCCTTACCTCCAAACTATAAACAAAACACCAAAAAAGGGACATGATACAAAATATTGTAAGCGTCTTAAATATCTTGTGCAAGACCTCATTGATTCTAATAATATTCAAATTGGTGGTGTTAATGATCAAGGTATTAAGTCTATAGCCCCTCCTAATCAAAACTTGTAAATATTTACCAATCCTATGCCAAATCATAACATTTCCTTTGTCAAAGCTAGTGAAACAAAGAATGATGTCATGAATGTTGATACGAATGATGAAATCACAAAAAAAATGGAAAATATGATTGGACTCGTTGAAGTTCAACCTCATAAGGGCCTACCCAAAATGCCTATTGACATTGTTTTCTTACAACATGACATAATAAAACATACACCTGATGGTCCTCTTTACATAGTTGGAAGAATCAATGACAAGCCTACTAATGGGATATTAATTGATCCTTTTTGTGTAGAGAATGTGATCATTGAAGAATTTGTGTTTGTGCATGAGATTTATCAAGATACTTATGAAAAACCGAAAGCATGGATCAAAACACATAATGGTTTTGCTTTCCCTACGATAGGTTTGATAACTCTTCCTTTAAAATTTGGACCGAAACAATTAAGTGTCTCATTTTCCATCATCCCGTCATCAGACCAATTTCGTGTGAAGTTAGGCTATCCATAGCTTCACTCAATGAATTTTGTCCCATCGCTTGTGCATAAATGCTTAAAGTTTCCATTTGGCAATGAGATATTTATTGTGCACCATAGTGGCTTTAATCCTATGTCTTCCTGTTGGAATTTCTCATTGGATTTCTTTTGTCTTGAACCTATGGAACCTATTAGGCCTCATGATGATTTATTTTTCAAATCCTATCAAAATTTTAAGGAAAAGTGCACAACATAATTATCCCTTACCAATATGCCTCAACCCACAATTGAGCCTCCTATCCTTGACGAAACCATGATTGAACCAAAAGCCCTTTCAAGTAACCAAGATCAAAACATGACAAATCCTTTACCCATTTCCTATAAGAGACCACTAGATAACCAAATAAGTCCCATTGAACCTCCTAAAATCAAACAAGTTTATAAAGAGCTAAAGAGAAAGTGGTTGAACAACCTCCCATGGTTCCTTTTGTTCTTCCCTTAAGGGAAGAAAAGAAACCTATGTTTGATAAACCCACTCCTACACAATCCCAACTTGAAAATAGAATGAAAAGAAATCAAAATGCTAGAGAGTGTAGGCATAGATGTTGTGCTATTGCTCATTTGTTACAAGAAAAAGAAAAGAACAACATAGAAAATCAAAATCCAAACCTACCTCAAGCAATGCATGATGATTCTCCACCTTTGTCGAAACAAGAAAATCCTAAATATCAAACACAACACAAACAAACATCTTCCATGTATGCTATCATTAGACCTTATATCGTGATTAACTTAGATGATGATAATGAAAGTGCAAAGATTGACGAACAAGTACATAATGAGTTGAATTCATTGGTTTCCTCTTTTATGAGCTTAAATAATAGCAATCATGAGGATCCTCCTACAAAGAATGATTCACCACATTTTGAACTTGGTGATTGTTCTAGTTTGGCACTTGACATTGTCCCTTTGGCTAGTTGTCTACCTTTCACATACGATGAACACGATTGGGATGCAACCAACCTGCTAATAGGTTGACTTGCATGTACCTTACTAGTCTTGTATTTGTATTATTTTCATGTTATTTTTTGTGATTGCATGTCCATAATGTGAACCCCCATACTATTATGTTTGATGTGTCTTCATGTTCATTCATCTGTTTGTACCTACATTCTTCTATATGTTGTATACCTTTATCTTTCTCTTTTATCTTGTGTTCTCTTTTTGGGGATGACGCAAGGCGTCAAGACATTTAGGTCTCTTCTATATTGACCCAAAAACCTTTTTCTTTGTTTTCAATCTCTATGTGTCATTCTTCAAGTTCCATGAGTTATTTGGGGAATGATGATGTTTTTGAGCTCTATAATATCATTGTAGCAAAGACATACACTGACCCCAAATCTGTGGATCCCTTATGTGATATTGGGATTTTATTTTGGGGGGAAACCCCTTCCTTCTTCATGACATAGCTTCATTTGGAAACATATGCTTGACATAGGGCTTTCCAAATAAGCTCCCATGTCTTCTTTATTGTTAACATTTATCATTTGTTGTACTTTAAAGTAATTTCTCACAACATGGTGTTTAGCAATCTCTTTAATGTGGGGGCATACATTGGCATTATCATTTTGGAGATCTTGTCCAGACTATATCCTTATGTTTCATTATGTGGTATTCTTACTTATTGTGATGTGTCTTCTTCTTGGTGGAGTCATTGGGTTTGATTTCCTCCAAGAGTGTAGCACCCCTCTGAATCGGTCTTTCTGGATTTTTGGTGTAAGTGTTATTTGTGATTTCATTGATAATTATGCCATTGGATTATTTGGTAAACTTAGCACTTTAAGTGGCCTTGTTCAATTAGCTAATTAAATTAAATTGTTGCATCGAGAGTAAATGTTTTATTATTCAAATAATTAGATTATTGAATGAATGTCGTTAATTAAATTATTAAATTAATTTGAAGGTTTATACCATTATTTTAATTAAACAATGAATAATTAAATAAAATATTAATGTAATTATTAATAACTTTGATTTTAAATTTAAACATAATTAATATTAGTAATTATAATTGCAATTAAAATATGGGTATTGCAAACATTATTATTATTTGTTTCCTTTAAAAAGAAAGGAAAATATTCTTCAAGGAATCCAAAGTCCCATGTGCCTTCTGATTGTTTCTTTATTTGCATGCTTGAAAAGCGTGGAGTTAGAAGAAGGGAGGGAAATTTGGTGACACTTGTCTATTGCATTTGCTTGAAAGTTTCTTAAGCCTTTTCTTCCAATCCGTTTTGGGAGAGAGATTGGGCAATGATAGCATTTCAGGAGATCACATTTCTTAGACAAAATACGTGCCTTGTCTTTGCTTCCTTCCTTTTGCATACATGTCTACCAGTGCATTTGCAACTTCTATTGACTGCAACATCAAGCATGGTTGTTGCTCCTCCAAACTCTATATCACTAGTAATGACCTTTTTCTTCTCCTATTTGGTGTAGCTGCAGCCTGAAAATAAGGTTTTGACGGTGATTTTAGGGTATTTTTATTAAAATGAAAATTATAGCCAATATTCTATAATGCGCACATTTAGGTTTTAACATTATCAACATCCTTTACTCTGTGTAGTTAAAATATAATACCCACCTCCCCTGATGATTGATTTTGCTTGAGAGCTTCTAAAGCCTTTTAAAAAAAAACATTTTGTTCTCATCCTGCAACCTTTTCATTCCATGAGATCACATTTCTTTGAGGCATTTTGTCAAAAAGTCACGTGTCTTGTCTGGTTTTCACATTTTGCATACATATCTGTTAGTGCAGTTGGGTAGGAGATGATCCACAGGAACCACAAGTTAAACTGACATCTTAGTAATAAGTTTGGGTTGTCTTCAAGGTGGCCATTACGGGCATAAATTTCAACCATGCGCTCTTAATGATCAAATATATTTGTAATGCAATAAGGGTTGTGGATGTGTGAAGTATGTGCAACTCTCATCCACCAAACCTTCATGACTGCGTGCACCTAGAACACACACAAAGCTTACAGTGTTAGGATGTGTTATAGAGTGCTTCATTAATTTAAAGATTCTAAGAGCTTCCTTGCAAAATCCATTTTGTGTACATTCTGTAATCATTGCATTTCATTCCATGAGATGACATCTCTTGAGGCATTCTGTAAAATAGATCACATGCCTTGTCTTTGTGCCACAGTTTGCATACATGTCTTCCAACGCAGTTGCAACCACAACATCTACCAAAATTTTCCTCCCTCGTTGTTCTTTGGAGGATGTACATATCCCGTTCCAAAGCTCCCCTGATTGGCATGGCAGGAGGATGTTGGCTCTAGTTGTAGAGTTGGCTTTACATCTGCCAATTGCATTTGCTTGAAATTTTCTAAAGCCCTCTTAGTAAATCCATATCGTCCATATCTTGTAATCATTTCAATCCATGAGATTTCATCTCCCTGAGGCATTATGTCAAACAATTCATGTGCCTTGTTTACACCTCACATTTTGCATACATATCTCCGAGAGCAATAGCAACTTCAACATCTGACAATTCCTCTGTCGTTTATGCCTTGATGGATGCCTTCATAGTATTAGCTGGGTCATAAGCCACTAGTGTGGAATTGTATTTATGATAGATATACTTATTCTAAACTTAGGGAAGAGACCACAATATTAAATCCTTGTCAACCTTGGCATAGATCTATTGGTGTTCCATTGTCTTAAATTATTCTAATAATAACTAAAGGAGTGGTCATGAAATTGAATTAATACTCCATACTCTTCTTTCATATTTATTTACTACATGGTTTTGTCCTTAAATAGTAGATTTGTTATGAAATACTTAGAGGCCTTTCAATTCACTCTTATGTTGAGAACAATGAATTTTATCAAAATTATCTATTATTCCAAATGAGATTATTATTATGTGATATAGAAAATATTATTTCATTGTTAAATATCTTAGGATGCACCATGGTCCAAGATAGGTATTAATACATTCTCAATTATTATCATTGCTAGACAATAATAAATTTGGAGATATATTTTAAGCATGGTCTCTAGTTGAATAAAGAGAGAATATTTTTTAGGTTTCTTACTCAATGATCAAGTTGTTGTATTGATGGATGTTTGAGACTATAATAAAAGGATCTTAATCATATTACAAGCTTAGCTTGGGATAGTGTTTTAGGATAATTCTTTTATAAGTTTCACCACTCTGCATACAAATTATGTTTTAGAGTTGTGACCATTGGTCTTTTAATATTCACATTAGAACCATATTTGATTCTAAGAATGTGGGGTTGGGAAATGAAATAATATTAGCATTGATTGGATAACCTCTTATATATAAATTGGAAAGAGGAATATAAGCATTATAATTGATAATCATGTGAACAATATAGTTCAATTATCTTACAAAATTTAGTAGTATGTAATCATTGAATCTTGAGTGTATAATCATGGAACGTAAATGACTATGTTAAGGTTGGAGTTTTTTTATATAAATTATATGTTTTAACAATTAGTAATATAGTTATTTATATACTTTAACTACACAAAATTTCATAATATTTTGGAAAGTTGGAGGATGTTTTTTTTTCTTAACATTGTGAACTTCAATCTCCTCTCATTTGAACCTTGGGATATTTGAGTGTCTTCAATTGTTTAATTTAACTGTATCAGTGTATGAGTTTTGAAGGTTTTCCATAGTTATGGTGTATTGTTTGATAAATAAGGAATTTTAGTAAATATGAAAATAATGTCACCATTGGATGCTTTGCTTGTTGATGCTTAATGGCTTTGTTTAAGTTGTTTATTAGTCATATTATTAGCTTGTTAGGGAATCGTGTGTGGAGAAAATTGAGGTCTCCCTTGGATGTCCTATTAGCTGATTTACTTGTGGTTGATTTTGTTTTGAATTGATTATGTAAGGGTTGCTTGAACTGAAACCCTTGTTGTTGATTGGGTATTGTTTCAATGTTTGGAACTTTATGATTGATTTTAGTTATTATGGTGGATCTTGATTTATATTTGATTTTCATTATTTCCTTTTATGGAAGGAGACTGTTTGTGCCCTAAAAGTTTATTGAGAAGATTTGATCTTTGCAATTAATTTTGTAATGAGTTGATTTTGTTAGCTTTGAGTGAGTTTGAAGATCTCATCATGTTGTTGCCACACTTACTCTACTCTCGTCGTTGTATGATTGTGGATTTTATATAGACATTTTGTGGGTCTTGATGTGAGTATTTCTCTTGTGCTAATTTTGGAAATAAGAAGACATTATGCGATGACTTTCTTGTAGTCATATTTTGAGATGATTGGGAACCTGACATGTTGAATTACCTTCAATAGGAGTTTGTAGTTTTTTGGTGTTTTAGGCTTCCAGAGGCATTGGTGAAACTTGATTTATGTTGTTTTTCCATGGTTGGGCCTTTGTGATTCACTGAACTTATTTTTGAATTTGAGATTCTTATGGGTGTTACCTTGTATCATGTTGTTGACTTTTGATATGAACTTTGGGCGAGAAGGTTCATGCCTCACATACGTACTTGGTTCTTATGATTTTAGTGCTTTGAGTGATTTGGTACACCCCTTGATGTATTGAGGTTTTTTTTCGATGTCGTAGGGAGAGTGGCTCTTTATGGGGGTTTGGAGCACAAAGGGGTTGTCAGGGTAACCCATGAAAGAGTTGTTTAATAAGTGATAACCTAATAAAATTAACTAGTGGGCTTGGGGTAGGTTCACATTAATAAGATAAGTAAGAAGCCTCGCCCATGCCGTTAGTGCTTTCATAGACTAAGGATGGGTTGAGAAGGCCATGGTCGGCAAGATCAATGTCTTGTCCTCACGAAAGGTAAGTGGTTCCACATGAGTCACCCTATGGAGTGGCGCCTTGAGATAGGCAATCAGGATAACCATAGATGAAGGTGGCACCTTGTGATAGGTTGTCTGGATAATCCATGTAAGGCCATGCAATGACACTCTTCCTATAGTATCCCTTGTATTGTCTTTATGTGCCTCTAGAAGTTGTCATCTTGCAAGTAGTCATTTTGATGTTGTTGAATTAATTATGTTTATTGTTGATGAGTTTTGTTGTTCTTTCGCTTGGTTGTTCTATCATCTTGCAAGTGGCTTCTTGATATACTTGTTAGTTACGTTTCTTGTTGATGATTCTTGTTGCTCTTTTGCTTGACTTTTCACTTGTCTCCTTACAAGTAGCCATTTTGATGTTGTTGTTATTCATGTTTCTTGTTACTCATGTTGGGTTGAGTGTTGTAGCCTTACTGCTTGATTGTTCTTGTTTGTGGGTCTTTCTTGTCATCTCCTAGCAGGGGGGGTGGGCCTTCAGGTCCACGTGGTTAGGTGGAACATGCTATGCACCCCATTGGGTCCCCAGTCTGAGTTCGTGTTGATGCAATTGATCCAGAACTCCACCTCAGTTCTATTGTACCATGTTTAATTATCTAACATTCTTGTATTTGACGTATATTTTCCTTTATGTGACTGGATGCATATGTACTCCTAAAGTGGTGTGATGTACTCCTAAAGTAATGTAATGTACTCCTGAAATGGTTGTAATGCATTATTTTACCTTTTTAGCCCTTATGTGGTTAATGATTCGTGGTAGTTGTTATTTGATGTGTTGTATCTGTGGAAATATACTCCACAATTGTTATATTTAACTATGAATTGAAATGAAATAAAATGTTGTATGTATCTTTATCATCTCTTTTGATCATGGATGGTTGTATGTTATCTTTATATAATCTTGATTCATTCGTTATCGTTATGATATTAGTTTAGGATTTCATGATGTTGTCTCATGTACCCCATAGGATGTAATGGTCATTGTAATTGTATAATTTCCTTATACATAATATATGTTCATGTTCATCTTATGTATTTCTCTACTTTCAAAAAAAAAAATTGTGTGGCAATTTGTTGTTTTTATTTTCCTTTGGGGTTTGCATGGTGGGGCATCACAAAGAGTGTGACCTTTCTTGGCATACAACTTTACTCTTAGTGGTGATGCTACATGTTGCATTCCCTAAGTTGTGAATCTTTTATCCTAGACTTGTCCTCTCTTGGAGACATTAGGCACAATGTTCCCTAAGAGGATACCTTACATGAACTAAGAAAACCCCTTTGAACATGTTTTATCCTATTTTCCTTTTGTTCATAAGTGTTTAGCATAACGTAGCTTGCTAAGCCTTGTGAAGCTTGAAGTTTCAACCCTTTTTTATGGCTACCAAGCATAACAAACTTTGCTAAGTGTCTATGGAGCCTTGTTTGTTCATAAGTGTTTACAATAATATAGCTTGCTAAGCCTTATAAAGCTTGAAGTTCATAATGTGTGGTGCCTTATTAAATTTATCAGAGGTATAAATTTGATATGGTATGGGAGCCTAACAAGATTCTCTCATTTTCCACCCCTGGGGGCTCACCTAGTGGACAACAAATTTCACTAGCCCATGTGAGTGTGCATTGTTGTTTGTATAGTGGAAAGCGAGTTCCACTTGTAAACATTTTTGGACAAAAAGTTGAGGCATGATCCACATCACATTGGATAGTCGAGGCTTGATCCACCCCTTTTTCTTTTTCTTTTCTTTCTTTCCTTTGAGTCTTTGACATTGTATGATTGAGTATCTTTCCATTACTACATACATATACATATGTTTAACATAGGTATGTGTCTGCTTGTGCCTTTGTTGGTTTTTCCATGAGATCTTAGATCTTGGTGGCTTGATCACCCTCTTTGATCTTTTTCATCTTATCCTTCCAACGATTGTATAATTAGACCTCTCTTGATTGTCTACTTTAGTGCGATTTTGACACAGGGTCATCCTCTCACTAAAGTGGGGGCTAAATATAGTGTAGAAAAATGTATCCCTTTACATTTTCTCACTTTTTTGGGCCCTCCTAGTTAAAATAGACTTAAAAATGCCTTAATTTAGTGTTGGTAAATGTACCCCTTTAAATTTTTGCACTTATTTGGGCCCTCTTAATTAAATTGAGCTTAATTAGGCCTTAATTATCCCTTTTATTTATTTACAAGCCTAATTAATTACATTTTTCGAAGGGGAAACCTGACAATAATTAATGCCTAAACATAACACTTTACCTTGAGCAATGTGTGTTCTAGGAGGTGAATGGGTCCTCCCTATACCTTTGTAACTAAATTTAAATTATGTTTTTGGTGGTATTTTAACATCTTCAAATCTATAATTCAATGTTGGCTTGTGATATTTAAATTTTTGGAAATTAAGGATACATACCTATAAATACAGGGTTATTTCATCAAATCAACATCTAAGAATCTATAATTTTTATGTGACTTCACAAGATCTAAGGTTGATGATCAAGAGAATTTAAGAGAAGTTATATAAGATTTTATTGCAGCAGTCAAGATCTATTCATCATGTTAAAGTCTTCTTGTATCATGCATGTTTTTGGAGCTAACATTGTGATGTAGGTTTCAAGATCAAGTCAAGTATTCAGGGCATTATTTAAAGCATCAAGGTCCACATCCATTGAAGCCATTTCATGCAATTTATAGACCTCCTAAGATATCCATTATCAAGGTTTCATTCAAGGGTTTGTTGAGTGGTAACATAGCTTTTTTTATTCTTAATTTCCTCTTGTATGCATTATTTCAATTCAAGGTTTGATTACTAAAATGGGGTTTGACCAAAGAAAACCTCCATTCACCCAAAAAACCATTTTTCTCTCTTGTGTGTGTGATTGCAGATTTAGGTTGAAGAAGGATTAAATACCTTTTGAAGAGAAATAATTACAAAGTAATCAAAGTTTTAAAAGTTGTCAAAGTTGTCAAATCACATAATCTAACCCACAGATCCAATTTTTGACTTTTCCACACTGAAACCTAGACAAATCAAAAGCTATAGATTTGTGTCAAAAGCTCCCGAAAGGTTGTTGAAACCCTTGTACTTGGACCCATTCACCCATGGGCGAATGAGTCTCAGATCAACTTCTAGAAAGTACTTTTGGTGACTAGTAAATGCATCTCTTCCCCTCGTAGATCTGCATTTGGTTTTTTGGTTTTGTTAATATTGAGTTTAATCTTGTTTTGCTTAAAAGGAAAAATATATTTTGAAGGGACCCAAAACCCTTTACAAGAGAGAGACCAAAAGCTGCTAAAGGCCTAAATCAATCCACAACTAGCAGCCACCCAACCAACAAAAAATAGATCAACAAGGGAGCCAGAAAAAGAGGGACAATTAACAACCAATGGTTTCCAACAACAAAACAACAGCACACAAACTGACCAGACACCAAAAAACAAAAAGCAACAGAAAAAGACTTAGAAACTACTTAAGGCCACCCAGAGTTTAATCTTGTTGTTTCAAGTGTTAGATTGCATTTTGGAATTGATTTGCTATTTTTAGTTTTTCTCTCCAAAGTGTTGTTTGACCTTGACCCATGTCCTTCAGTCATAAGGAAATCTAAATATTCTCACATTGACTTGATTCACCTAAGGGTTGTTATTCAATTCTTTGTGGGGATCTCATTTCCTAATGAAATAAAGGAAAATAGATCTCTCATCACATCATATTTGGTTCACTCATCATCATTATAAATCCTATTTTTTGATGTTTTATTCTGGTGAACCTAACTTTTGAGCATCATAACTTGTTGATTTGGAGTCCATTTTCAGCCCTAATTAAATGATGGGTTCAGGATATTATTTCTATACTAGCATTTTTCCTTGAACTAGATAGCAATTAGTAAGTGGGTGCAATCCTCCTTGAAATGGTATATAATATCGATTATGTTACTCCTAGACCTGTCCAATATAACTTTCTTGAGAACATTGTAGAATCCATGCACAAAAATTTTTTAATGATTAAGGGGGTTCCACTAAGACATTTAGGTTCAAAACCTACTTGTGTTATTTATTTCAATTCAAATTTAGTGGAATGTTTATGACAAACAAGCTTCAGATTCAACCCTATACCAATGCTGAGGCAAAAAATGGCTCCAATATATGATTGAACCACTATGATAATGATGCATGATACTCGAAGGAACTAAAATAATTTTGTAGAAGTTAATTTGTGGCTCTATTGTATCAAGAAATTACAAATATGCCAATGCCTAGATTTCCTCTCACTCGTGCAGAGATTACATTCAACTAGGATCAGAAATACAATTGGTTGAATTGCACTTCATGGAAGAATATATTGTGATAAGATTTTATAGACTAGGAGTAGAGCCATACAAATTTTACGGACCAGGAGTAGAGCCATACAACAAAAGAAGAGCATATTTCCTTCTTTACCTTTTTCATGTTGAGGGTTCACATTTGAAAGAAAAGCATTCAGTGCGGTACATAAACTTTAAAAAAAAAAATCAATTTGATGTTGACTCTCACTGACACTATGATCTATGTGACATCATTAAAGAAAGGCTTGTGGCCAATAAGAATGTTTCAATTAGGATTCAACATCAAAGTAAACCCTTGCTTGAAATATTGAAAAACAAGAATTCTTGGGATGAGGTCAAAAAATCAATGGAGGAAATTTTTGATGAGAAAGGTATTTCTTTTGAACAATTGTCAGCAAAAATAGTGGCATTGCACCAACATAGAGAAGAAGAGAAGCAAATTAGGAGGCTCAATTTCTTTTATAAAAAATATGATTGACCATCTACTAGAGTAATATTATTGTATTCTCTAAGAAGAGCTTGTAGAGAACAAAATTGGACACAATAAAAATTACTATCTTTTGGTCTATGAGGAAGGATCTAGGTGAATCAAAAACTAGTGCAAGGTCTCAAGAGATCCCAGAAGATGATGATTTTATAAATTTATGGAATAAAGAGCATATCTGAAGTTCAAGAAACTGATGATGAATCTAATAATGATAGGGAAGAGAAAAAGTGTACAATATTCAAGCAAATTCAAACCTGATTTAAGTGAGACCATAAAACAAATATATACTTCAGGAGCATCCATAGCCAAAAAATGGGTTATGAAGGTAGTGGTTTGGGGTCCAAAGGATAAGGAATTTGGGCACCAATAGAGGTATGCCATATAAAACCCAGTGATTTGCAAGGAATTGGAGCCAATAAAAAATCCCAAGGGCCTACAAGGACAAGTGAAACAATTCATTTTGTTACATCTTCAAATCCTCAAGGTTTGATACAATCACAAATAAGACATGGTGGAGAATTTAGTGCAACTAGAACTGACATTGGTGGTGATGGTATGGGTAGTAGTACTAGTAGTGGTCAACATGTGCTACAACAAAAAAATTACACACAAGAGGCCAATATTAGAAGATAATACACAAACACCCAATGATCAAGGCATTTTGAAGAAGAAAAGGATTATGACAAGTCCAAGTCCAACTATGAGTACCACTACCTTAATTTTCACACCAAAGAAGTTATTTCCAAGCACACCTAGTCCTCTAGTTGTTAGTGTGACTACAAAAACAATGGCTAATCCTTAGCCTCGGTCTCATATGATTAGTGATGTTCCCATCATTGCAAGTGCAAGTACTCTGCCATTCAAGCATTCCATTATGTCTGTGGCTCCAAGTTTTAAATTAAAATTTGTTGAGTTTAAAAGGAAATTAAAAATATATAAACAAAAAAGGAAGCAAATGATACATAATACATCTACTGTAACTTAAGAGCCTGCAACAACTAGGGTATTACCTGTATTTGACCCGAATATAGAAACCATGGAGTACATGTTTCTTGTTCCCAAACTTCAAAATAAACAAAAGAATCAGATGAATAGCCTTAAATTTTAGGTGAGTAGTATCCAAATGGATTTTTATAGATATAATTTTTTTCACAAAATTAACGTATCAAAAAAGAACAATGAATTAGTGTACACATCATTGCTAAAGAAGAGAGAAAAAAAATTATAGATTCAAATAGAAAAGTTACAAGCATGACTAGAAAATGAGAAAGAAAAGAGGAAAGAAATGGATAACAAGAGCAATGAATTAGAAAAAAAGAATAAAAAAAATCTACCTCTACATCTACAAGAAAAGAGGATGAACAAACATAGGTGGAACTGAAAATGAATGAATTGAATAAAAGGTTGCATGAGAGCATAAATAAACATGATGATGAAAAAGCCACTTTACAAAATTAAAATAAAACCTAGAGAAAGCAAAATGTTGGGAACAAAAAGTGGAGGAACAGAGAAAAACATATGAAAGTTTACCAGCAAAGATGAGGGAAGCACAAAATAAAATAAAGTCTTGTCAAAATAAGTTAATTGCATTTTGTAGAGAAATGATGAGACACATGAAACAAAAGATCTTAGAGGAAATAATGTAGAGGATTGATCAATTGTGTTAATTGTTTCAATTGATTAATTCTTTGACAATACACAATATGAAGCTCAAGAAATACGTAGCTAACAAAAAAATGTGATTTCAAGAGAGAAAATTATAAATCAAAATTTGTAAACATTCTACAAAGCTAGTGACAATGAATTGAAATCAAAATGAATTCACGATTGGATTGATTCTTTAATAAAGGTGTTATCTATCATTCAAAAGTGTTTGAGACGACGTGAAATAAAGGAATTTCTAGACCAGGCTACAAAAAAGATGCAAACGCTAGATAAAAAGTTAAGGAACTTGATAGAGCTTGGTTTCCCCTTGGATTTTGCTAAAACAAAGTGATTAATTGGAAATGATACTTTCAAAAAGAAGATGGAGGATATAAGGAAAATTGATTTGGACCAATTTCCTCAGGACCCAGATGATGTGAACTATTTGAATTCCATCAAACCACTAATAAACTTGAATGCAACTTTGATTGAAACATTCAAGTCAAGTTTCGATTTCAATCATGAATTGTTAACAAATTTTCAAGTCAAACACTGTCAGTTACAACAAATTATACTTCCATCAAATAAATAGTGGAGCTTTCTACAAAAGCTAATAGAATGATTTGATAATATGAGTTTTCAACTTAGCTTTGTGCAAAGTTATTTTTAAGAATTTTTTTGCATTACCTCTATGTATTCCTCCATTTGAAAATCAATACAAAACTCAAATTCATTAATGTGTTCAAATTATTTGTTTTATTTATTTTCTCAATTCAAAAAAACTTTAGTTTCTACTACTAGATACACATTAAATGATTGTTGATGTTGTATATGCTATTATTTTTATTAAGCATTCAGTTGAATCATTGAGTGCATGTGACACAATTAAAATATGAAACTATTAATAATATGTTAATTAGTAAATAGAAATTGAAAATTGTGTTTAATAACTATTTAACTAATATGAAAACAATGTTTAAAATTTAGATTCTACATTGAAACAGTGGAAAATAGTAGCATGTTAATTTATTCAATTTCATTCATAATTTCATGAATATAATATAAAATATCATCAATGATAGTTTGGAATAGGATTCATGAAATGCAACATAAATACCTAGAAATTGCTAAATCACTGGTATTTTCCATTGCCAATTCACCTTCTGGTCCTCACTCTGATGATGAGGTTGAGAGCCTTCATGACTATAAGTCTAATCTTCATTTTTTCGCCCTATAAACGTCCACTTAATTGCATCTCAAGTTCAACATTCATTGTGTCACTATCATTTGTGCCATTGCCACTGGCACTAAAGTTTGAAGTGTTGCACAACCCTCTTCTTTCACATATGGACTTCCAAATTGTGAGCACCCTTCCAAAAGGAAAACTTTGGATATTGTACCTAGTTGTATACATCCTCAAGCAATTTTTAAAATTCTTGTCTACTTTGTATCTTATCTTTGATTTCAAAAACTCTAATGTACTGAAAACTCTCTCATCCTCCACTGACCCTAATATCATGGTTTGACATAAATCAACAACTTTGAAATATTTTGTTAATGAATCACACAATATTTCACTCTTACCTAAGGTTTCCCAAACCCTTGTTATTGCTCCCACTTACATGGAATTCTCCATGGACTCAAAATGTTCAATCATAATTATTGCAAAACACCTACATTATTCTCTAAACTTACTTTCATTTAAAATTCCTTCTATCTTTTCCATTGTATTTTGAAGTTAAATTTTTTGAAAAATGTTTGGCCAAGGTGGTTACCTTCTTATGAAAATAGTCTAGTTTTTGGTTTCTTAGGACCTAAAATTGAGGATACATAATAGACATGGATTCAAGTAGTTCATCTTGAGGGAATCCTTCTAGAATATTTGAGGAAAGAGATGTTTCAAAATATTTTAAAGTAGTACTTACAAATTTAACAATGTCATTAAAATCTTCCTTTGTAACTGAAGATTCTCTGGTAGAGCGCCTGACCATCGTAGAATAGTTCATTGGTATATCAAATCCACATACAAATACACATAACTCCCTACTTGTATTAAACTATTAAAAAAAATTAGGATTGTTCAAATATGTAAGTAATTGTCAACTTATAAACTTTGGACTTCCAAATTGATATCGATAATCTAGTTGTGATAGATATAGATTATTTGAGGGTCATTTGTTGCAAGTGTGTGTAGTTTATGTTTCCATTGATGTCAACAGATCTATTTTGTTGCATTGATGTCAACCTTGGTGATGCTTTGATTAGTTGCATTATGTTGTCATTAGTAGTATCATTGATTTCAACTTTTATTGTTAATTTTGATGAGCATGTGTTTGGTTTGAATTGAAGGTGTTTCAGATGATGAGAATGTGTTTGTGGTGCTTGGTTTCTAAGCACTTTTGAGAAAAAATGAATAAAAGAGAAAACAATGTGGTTGAGAGGTGTTTAGTGTAGTAGAGTAGTGATCTATTTTTGTTCCACATTTATTCATGGTTGAAGATCTGCTTGTGTGATTCAGATATGTTGATTAGAGGTGTTCAAAGGTGTTATATCCAAAGTTTCAAGTTTTGGACCATTGTGCAGAGAAATTTGTGTTCACCAGTATGTGAACAGTGTATTGTAGTGATGTCTAGGTGAAATGGTTTTGCTCTGTATTTCTCTATAGTTTGGTTTCTGGTCTTGTGGTTCTGTAAGTGTTCTTATACTACTCATATCTATCTTCAATCTTAGTTGTTAAAATTTTGATTCTCCCAAGGTTAGATTCATGTGTAACAGTACGAGGAAAGTTATCTAGGTGTACAGGATGAGTATGTTCTTCAGGTGAAAGTTGTTGCAAAAGAATTTGTTGGACTCTAGGGTGTTCATGGAATATTTTAGATTGTGCTCAAGTGATGTATGTTATATGTGAGTCATCTCTGGAACAAATGAAGCGTGCACTTAAATGTTCAATGGTGTTTACATAGGTTCAACTGACCTTGGGTGTTTACACTAATTTCATATATGCTTAAGTGTTTGTGGAAGAGTGGTATGGCTTGTATGTGTGTATTTGGGTATGAGTTAAGGTGTGGTGTGGTCCTCTTCCATTCCTTTCCACCATGGGAATGCTTAGTGTCAACCTAATTTGAGTTTGCATGGTTGATGTGCATAGCCAACCTTTTCAATTACTTTCAAGGTTGTGGAAGGTATAAATAAGTGTTGAGTTGATGGAGAATTGCAGATGGTGTGTATGATGCGATGTGCAAAGTTGTGAAGTGTGAAATGCATTGCGAGCTTTAATGTGTTAGACTAATGGAAGCAGTGAGTAGAAGGTGTATACATCTTTCAGAGAGGTTGTAGATGTACTGGTGAAGCTGTGGTGGATTTTTTTGTTGCTTTGAGATGGATTTCCCATTGTATGTTCAATCTTCTTTCTTCTTCTTTGTAATATGGTAGTGAGCCATTGGAAACGAGTTATTCTTTTCTTTTGGGCAGTGATCCCTCCAACACTGGGCCTATTATATTCGGTGTTTCAATTACATTTTATTGTGAGCTAATCATCACCATGGTTATTCCCTTCTTGGGTTTTCCACGTAAATTTGGTGTTCTCATGTGTTTGGACATATTTGCATTACTATTTCTCATGTTTACTTTATGCTAATGCATGATAAGGGTTTAAATGGTTGTTAAGGTTTAAGAACCAATGTAGATTTGAATGTTAAAGAGGGTTTTAATGTTTTAATGTACAAATGATTCACCCCATGTTAGGGTTAGAAAGCATATATCTAACAGTTAAATGCATATTTTATCAATAAAATAGAGGAATTAAAACACACACAGAAAAATTAACATAGAGAATTTAACATGGTTCACCCAATCTAGGCTACATCCTCCAGTGTAAAACTTATTACAATCTTGCGAATAATCACATTTTTCATCATACTATAACTCTCATCCCAACCACTTATAACAAGCTTTTTAGAAGCTTCAAGAATTAGGGTTTTACAAATTTTTCTTTTTCTTTTTCGACGACAATGCAAAAAAAATGGGAAAAAAAAATTTATTAGGGGCTACTGCCCCTGAACCCCCGCCCAAGGCCCAACTCGGCCCTAGACCCCTGCAAGGATACATGAAGAGTGTACAGTATAGTATGATCAGTCACCACATACCAACACCCCCCTCTTAGTTCTCTTGGGCATTCAACATCATGCATGTCATTCTATGTAGTTTACTATATTAAAAAATATGCATAGTTATTCCCTGGGATTTTTTCACAAGATTGTTCATTTCATCTAGCATGGGAAGAAGACCAGATAAATTTAATAGTGTCTTTATATCACTTAACTTATGTAAGAGGTCAGGAGATTTGTTTGTTGTTTGGTGATGTTTATACATTACTCCAATCAAGGATTGATATTCTAAAAAAACTCTTTGTGCTAGTCCATACAAGGATATCCATATGGTGTCAACATCCTTAAGAATCTTGTTTCTTGTTGTTATTCCTTAAAAAAAAAAAAAAACCTCCATAAACCATTTGGGACTTCAATAGAAGTATGAGTAGAACTCACAAACTATATTTTCAACTTTTGATAAGTTAAAGGAAACTTGCTTACAATTTTAAATGCTAAATTCATTATGTGGGCCATGTAGTGAATGGAAATCATGTATGGTTAACAAGTAGTTTTTGATTTTACGTAGAGACCGTTCCTATGACCTTGCATTACCGAAGCTCCATTAGCTCCTACACATACCAAATTTTTGATAATTGTGAATTCATCCATACCTCCAATTTCATTCAAATATTTCTTAACTAGTTCAATTAGATTTTGCGATGTCTAAGTATCCTTCATTTTATGAACACGAAGTAGATGAGATTAGCAGACATATTTATGTATAGTATACACATGCATACATACCCAAGAAGTATTATCTATCACAGTAAATTCATCTAAAGATAATGCAATGAAGGTTGACTCTTTTATTTTTTCTTGTAAATCTTGTCTTACCACCTTAGTAAGACAACATTCCCATTCCAATCTAGATTTTATTGACCAATGTGTGTTAGGAAAGTTAGGAATTCCTAAAAAAGATAATAAATTATTATATTGTGGGTAGTCTATTTGTAACGCCCCATTGTACGAACCCTAAAGAACAACTAATGCAACAATTACCGTACATTTTTTTTTAAGTAAACATTCATGAGATGCACATTAAGTTATGACATGAAATTTAATTAAAAAAAATCCACTACCACTTACGTCCCTTGGGGTACACGAGGTAACATTACGGAACTGAAACCCATACAATGACGATAAAGAATGAAAACCAAAATATAACCATGGCCAAGTGTACATTTACAATTACAACACATACATTAAAATTCATCAATGAGAAACCCTCCACATAGGTAACCACGACATATAAAATTTTGGCATTAACAAACATAAGAACTCAAATGGCACATTTCCACAGATACAATACATTAATAAACAATTTCTAAAGATCATTGTTAACACAACGTTTATCAAGGATAGAATAGTACATTGCATCCATTTTATCACAATACAATGTTCAAGAATTACAAAGATACAAAAGTGTTTCCCAACATGAACAGGAACATATAACAAGATAGAAAGATACAACTGAGCAATAGAATACAAAATATCATGACTAGCTCCAAGATGGATACAACTCTAGAGTCGCCGCAATTTGCACCAATTTGCACCTCTCAATCCTCGACTAGGGACCCAATGGGGTGCTTAGCATGTTCCACCCGACCACATGGGTCCAAAGACCCACCCCCCATGCTAAGTAGCTGACAAGAAAGAATCCCCGACCAAGATCATCCATCAAAGAACCACAAGACTCAACATAATACAAGAGTAACAAGAACAAAAGGATAATCTCAACATCAATCATCCATGATCAGAAACATGACTTCAATAAATCACTTCATAATAACAGAACACCACTTTCGAATCATAACAACAATAAATCATTTTTGAAACATAAAAAATAAATCACTTTCAAACTATTACAACAATAAGTCACAAAACATATCATCAATAAATCTCAAGTCATAATATCAATAGACCACTTCCAGAGACTTGCAAAGATAAAAAATCATAAGGGGTACTAGGGGAGAGTGTCATTGCATAGTCCTATATGGGTTATCCTGGCCCTTCCTCCAAGCGTCAGATCAATCCTGACTGCTTGAGGCGCCGACCCCCATCTATGGTTATCCTGGCCCTTCCTCCTACCTGAGGCATTGGCCCCATAGGGTGACTCATGCAGAGCCGTTAGTCTCTCATAAGGATGAGGTAACGACCTTGCCAACCACGACCTTCTCAGTCCACCATTAGTCTGCAGAAGCCCTAATGGATAGACGAGGCATCCATATTTATCTTATTAATGTTATTACTACCCATCCCCTTAAGTATTTAATTAAGTTTTCAATTTTTAATCTAACTCATGCGTGGGTTATCCTGGCCCTTCCTCCTATTTGAGGCGTCGGCCCCCACAAAGAGCCACTCTCCCTACACACCCAAATCATAAAACAAAAAACCAAGGGGTTGTACCAATATTGAAAACACACTGAATCTCTAAACCTAAACACACGCGAGACATATACCATCTCATCAATAGCCATATACATAGTTTCTCATAAAATCAGGTACAACCCACACATAAACTTAAAATCACAATTACAATCAAAATTTTGGCAAGAACCAAGTCAATGGAGAACCATTATGAAACAAGATTTTCCCTGCCCCTGGAAGTCTAACGACCAAATAATCTGAACTCTGAAAGGAGGGCAACATAATACTGAGGGTCCCCATAGGATTAAGTACCAAGGTTCATCAGTGAAGTATAAATTCCAAGAAGAAAAGATTGCATTTAACAAAGAAACATAACATCACAGTCAAGCCTCACACTAGAATCCAACATACTCCACCACAATCTCAAATAAGACTGCCATAAATCAAAACCAAAATCAACTTAAAAGGAAGAAACATCACATCAAGAGAGAACCGTCGGAAATTATCCATTAATTCAACATGAACAAGCAACCACAACAACCATGAAATTTTCTTTTCCACATAAACCTACAATATCAATTCAAATAATAACATCCCAAATGTATGTTACACCACCAAGTCATCTAACAATAAATTGAAGTTATCTAGATTGCACATCCTATCAATTTCTTTAACAACCACCTCAAATTTAAAGCCTATGTATATAAGAAATAACGATACCAAAAAGTAACCCCTAGCAACAACCACTACTACTAACACAAACATAGTGATAGTATTAAACTAACATAATCAAAACGATAAATTCTAAAGAATTATTTAACTCCTCTTTATAAGTTAACGAAAACAACTAAAGAAAACATTATTTTAAAGATCATCAACATTCCAAACTGTTAAGGATATCACAACACTCAAATGTCTAGGACAACAATCAACTAATTTTCAAATATATTACATTTAAGAAAAGAGTAATATTTAAATATTATTTTAATGTAAAACAATCTTGCATTCAATCCTTTTAACTATCCTATATTTAAGTATAAATCTTTTACATTTTAAGTTCATTCAATAACAAGTGTGTAGAACTCCTCTTTAAGTTACAGGTCTTATAACATTGATATTTACAATAAACCTTCTAAACATATCTTAATTCAAGCACAATATCTATGTATACATATATTCAAGGCTGAATATAAACACATGGATCAAAAAACACAATGTGGGCAGCAATAATATATAGAAGAGGCACACAACAAGTATAGCCAGTATTGATGTATCTAAACATATCTATTATGAATCTATTCTTACCTAGACAATGTTGTCAGGATACAAGCGATGAAGTTGTAGACATGGCCATATAAATATATCCATTAACTTTAAAGCAAAGATCAAATTTTTCATTCTATTTGCTAAACTCCATAAAAGTGAATTGGCTGCATACCATAAAGTTGACCCCTAAACCAGCAGCTACCTATCTCAATCAGCATTTAAAAACTCTTTACAGGCCAAAGCCCCAACAATCGGCAGGTCTACCAACTTAATGAAATTCACTGTCAAAACAATATGATATTGGTAGTGACTAAGAAAGAATGGCACATGTGTATCAAGATCGCATCACAGCATGATATTCATACCACACTTCCAAGGATACGTTTCAAACTCAAATCAAAGCATAGTTCCTAGCATCGAATCCTGGGGGTTTTTTTATCAATTCAATATTGAGAGCCATTAATTCACTGGCACCATAAAGCAACAATTTTCTTAAGAGAACGATTTGATCATTGGATGAAAGCTCAGGCAAAATATAGAAATATAGAATAACTCTCAGCATGACCAACTTAAAAATGGAATTCAAATTTCAACCAAAACTCAATACTTAGATAATGGATGCAAGTATAGGGAAGGAAAAATAAGGGAGAACAGATTTTCATTTACTATGCTATTGAAATGAATCTCCAGCTCTACGACATGCTTTGAAGCTAATAATAATAATACAGACATATGTTTAACCTATTCTCCATTAGATACAGGTTGTCATCAATAGCGTCAGGCTTATCCTAATGCATTGCTTGGAAATCAATTTGACAGTGATGATGATTGTTAGCATTGCACAAGTGTAAGGTAAAATTCCACAACCTTCCAACATCCTCTCTAACCATGCCTAATTATGAGCTTAGAAACAGGGAAAGTCATGCATGTAAACTACAGTAACCTCCAAGGATGCAAGAACGCAGAATGTGGAAGCCTAGGCAATACACGTGCTTTGGTAGATAGAAAACCTCAAGGGGTTGTGGTCGCATGGAATGCATTGATCATAGACTAAGCACAAAACATAATAGCAAGGGGGCTCACAAAATCATTGAATTACAGAAGCACTCTAGAACGCATTCTAACATTGTAAACTTTGTCTGTGCTCTAGGCACATGCAGCCAAAGAGGTTTAGCAGAGGAGGCTACACCTACCTCAAGCATCAACAACCTTTATTGCATTATGAATATATTTGATCATTAGAGTGCATGGATGAGATAGGTTAGAAGGATTTATAATCTTTCAATCAATTTCATACGACTATATTCATGGAAAGACTTAAGAATCAGTAAAGTGAACGCCATGGGTTATATTGTATCTTGGAGCTAATAAAACAATGAAGTCTAAAAGAGATCGATTGGAAGGTCGAGTAGATTTAGGATCGTGCCCTTTCAAAAAGAATCATAGTTGTGCACAAAGATGTTTGAGGAAACGAACTTCTAACTAGTAATTATATATATTTATATGCAAATCAATACATGCAGTGAGGTAAATAATTATTCAGAAGAAAACAAACACATACACCATAGACAGAATGATAACAAGTAATTTTAGATCTAACCACAAAGACATTCCTACATCTGAGTCAAGAGGCAAGACAAAATTCAGGGAGAGATAAAACCTAAGATCAAAGCTGGTTGAAATGATGTTCCAGTGCCAAGTCCAATCCCCACCGCCGCAACCACGACCTTATTGAATCCCAACTCTTCTTTCCAGATCCTCCCCAAAACCCCTATCCTATATCCAGTAATTCTCAGATTATCCTTCCCAAAAAAAAACTGCTAATTATTAACCAATACAAAAAAGTTATCTTATTTCCAAAACAAATATAAATGAAATCTCCACTAAATTATCTTGTGTGTGTTTTTTTTGTTTTAACGTTAGTTCAAATTGTGCATGCACATGCTTTTATCTTTTAATCTTTCCTTGCCTTTGTATCATTTTCTTTCTAGCTTTTCATGCTTTTAACACTTCAGTTCACAATCTTATCTCCTAAATTCATTTTTAAAGAATCAACTTATTTTTCGTAATTATCCTCACATAATAATAAATTATCAATTATAATTAAATATAATACTTTTTGTAATGAAATCAATTTATTTATAAATAATAACTATTTTCTCTAAATTTCATAAGCTTAATTTATTTAATCATTATTTTGATTTTCCAAATTCATATAAGTTCCCTTGTAGGCAAATTTTAATTTAATTAACAGATTAAACAAAAAAAACCATTATGTTTACCACCCAATTCAATCACACTGTAAACACAAATAAATACTTACCCCAATATCCAGAAGGTAAACGACGGAGGGGCTCTACATCCTCCCCCAAAAGGCTTCGACTTACTCCTGGAAGTCGACCTCAATCATAAACATAGTAACACAACAAACTAGCAACAATATCAACAATCCTACGACATTAATTGAGCAAGAGAATTCAACACATTGAAAGAAAGGGAATGATACTAAAAATGAAAACGAAGACGAGATTGCAATAGAACACAAGGACGAGGTAATGAACAAGGTTGGGGAAACTCTTGTTAGCTCCTTTTTTGTTTTCACGTCAAACCCATTGGGTGTTTCTGATGCTCGCCCTGTCATGTCAATGCAGGTGGAATCGAGGCTTAGTTCCTACAATCCTGCATACAAACAAATGTTGTGCACAAAATATATATCTCAAAACACACTGTGAGAGGAACTCCCAGCGTAGTAGGGCACTCGCAAGCAAGTGATACCACCCTGTCCCTCTGACCAAACCACACATAGTAGTCAGAACAACTCTAGTAACTCGTAAACAATTTGCTTCCTATTAGTTAGGAAATATTTGCATAAGGATTCTAACCATAAATCTAAATCATATACTATATCAAAAATGAATTACTACTTGACATTACAATTACATCACCTTCATCACTACGTTTCTGAAGCCAACTACTTGAAAATAAAAAGCTATGATAGAACATCACACATTAGTACCAATAATTCAAGCTGCATCTTAACCTCAAGATACTATATTTTACTAAAAATCATAGCATAATCATCCACACGAATGCACATTTTTGTTAAATTTCATTATTTTCGCACAAATCACTCCACTTCTCTCATCATTCAACACCAAATCTTACAACAATTTAAACAAGTAGATCAAAATTTTACACCTTCACAGATTCAAGAAAACATAGTTCGTCACTCAAAGACTACAAAATTGTAAATTTTCACGCACAATCAACACATTCACACACATAACTCATATCACTAGAAATCACATCACACAAAACCACAAGGGTCTTTAATGCATCCTTGGTAGGAAGGATATCGGTGCATTGCGCACTACACCGAGGGTCCTATCCTTTCTTCCGATTTTCCACATCATTGACTTGGCACCAACTAATGGGAAAACTTAGATTACACAACGAAGACAACAGAAAGGTGAAACTCTAGACTCAAGGGTCTAAACGCACGGTTACATAGTGAGCACACATAGTGCCCAGTGTATGAACCTAGGCTTTGATACCATGTTGTAACGCCTCGTCATGCAAACCCAAAAGGAAAACTATTGCAACAAATACTGTACATTTTTTTTTAATGTAAACATTCATGAGATGCACATTAAGTTACAAAAGGAAATTTAATTAAAACAAATCCACTACCACTTACATCCCTTGGGGTACACGAGGTAACATTACGGAACTTAAACCCATACAACGATGATAAAGAATGAAAACCAAAATATAACCATGGCCAAGTGTACATTTACAATTACAACACATACATTAAAATTCATCAATGAGAAACCCTCCACATAGGTAACCATGACATATAAAATTTTGGAATTAACAAACATAAGAACTCAAATGGCACATTTCCACAGATACAATACATTAATAAACAATTGCTAAAGATCATTGTTAACACAACATTTATCAAGGATAGAATAGTACATTTCATCCATTTTATCACAATACAATGTGAACAAGAATTACAAAGATACAAAAGTGTTTCCCAACATGAACGGGAACATATAACAAGATAGAAAGATACAACTAAGCAACAAAATACAAAATATCATGACTAGCTCCAAGATGGATACAACTCTGGAGACACCACAACTGGCACCAATCCACACCTCTCGATCCTCGACTAGGGACCCAATGGGGTGCTTAGCACATTCCACCCGGCCACGTGAGTCCGAAGACCCACCCCCTATGCTAAGGAGCTGACAAGAAAGAATCCTCGACCAAGATCATCCATCAGAGAACCACAAGACTCAATGTAATACAAGAGTAACATGAACACAAGGATAATCTCAACATCAATAATCCACGATCAAAAACATGACTTCAATAAATCACTTCATAATAATGGAACACCACTTTCGAATCATAACAACAATAAATCATTTTTGAAACATAACAATAAATCACTTTCAAACTATTACAACAATAAGTCACAAAACATATCATCAATAAATCTCAAGTCATAATATCAATAGACCACTTCCAGAGACTTGCAAAGATAACAAATCATAAGGGGTACTAGGGGAGAGTGTCATTGCATAGTCCTAAATGGGTTATCTTGGCCCTTCCTCCAAGCGTCAGCTCAATCCTGACTACCTGAGGCGTCGGCCCCCATCTATGGTTATCCTGGCCCTTCCTCCTACCTGAGGCATTGGCCCCATAGGGTGACTCATGCGGAGCCGTTATCCTCTCATGAGGACGAGGTAACGACCTTGCCAACAACGACCTTCTTAGTCCACCATTAGTCTGCAGAAGCCCTAATGGATAGACGAGGCATCCATATTTATCTTATTAATGTTAATACTACCCATCCCCTTAACTATTTAATTAAGTTTTCACTTTTTAATCTAACTCATGTGTGGGTTATCTTGGCCCTTCCTCCTATTTGAGGTGTCGTCCCCCACAAAGAGCCACTCTACCTAGACACCCAAATCACAAAACCAAAAACCAAGGGGTTGTACCAATACTGAAATCACACTGAATCTCTAAACTGAAACACACGTGAGGCATATACCATCTCACCAATAGCCATATACATAGTTTCTCATAAAATCAGGTACAACCCACACATAAACTTAAAATCACAATTACAATCAAAATTTTGGCAAGAACCAAGTCAATGGAGAACCATTATGAAACAAGATTTTTCCTGCCCCTGGAAGTCTAACGACCAAATAATCTAAACTCTGAAAGGAGGACATCATAATACTGAGGGTCCCCACAAGATTAAGTACCAAGGTTCATCAGTGGAGTATAAATTCCAAGAAGAAAAGATCGCATTTAACAAAGAAACATAACATCACAGTCAAGCCTCGCACTAGAATCCAACATACTCCACCACAATCTCAAATAAGACCGCCATAAATCAAAACCAAAATCAACTTAAAAGGAAGAAACATCACATCAAGAGAGAACCGTCAAAAATTATCCATTAATTCAACATGAACAAGCAACCACAACAACCATGAAATTCACTTTCCCACATAAACCTACAATATCAATTCAAATAATAACATCCCAAATGCATGTTACACCATCAAGTCATCTAACAATAAATTGAAGTTATCTAGATTGCACATCCTATCAATTTCTTTAACAACCACCTCAAATTTAAAGCTTATGTATATAAGAAATAACGATACCTAAAAGTAACCCCTAGCAACAATCACTACTACTCACACAAACATAGTGATAGTATTAAACTAACATAATCAAAATGATAAATTCCAAAGAATTATTTAACTCCTCTTTATAAGTTAACGAAAACAACTAAAGAAAACATTATTTTAAAGATCATCAACATTCCAAACTGTTAAGGATATCACAACACTCAAATGTCTAGGACAATAATCAACTAATTTTCAAATCAATTACATTTAAGAAAAGAGTAATATTTAAATATTATTTTAATGAAAACAATCTTGCATTCAATCATTTTAACTATCATATATTTAAGTATAAATCTTTTACATTTTAAGTTCATTCAATAACAAGTGTGTAGAACTCCTCTTTAAGTTATAGGTCTTATAACATTGATATTTACAATAAACCTTCTAAACATATCTTAATTCAAGCACAATATCTATGCATATATATATATATATACATATTCAAGGCTGAATATAAACACGTGGATCAAAAAGCACAATGTGGGCAGCGATAATATATAGAAGAGGCACACAACAAGTATAGTCAGTATTGATGTATCTAAACATATCTATTATGAATCTATTCTTACCTAGACAATTTTGTCAGGATACAAGTGATGAAGCTGTAGACATGGCCTATATATATATATATATATATATATCCATTAACTTTAAAACAAAGATCAAATTTTTCATTCTATTCGCTAAACTCCATAAAAGTGAATTGGTTGCATACCATAAAGTTGACCCCTAAACCAGCAGCTACCTATCTCAATCAACATTTAAAAACTCTTTACAGGCCAAAGCCCCAACAATCGGCGGGTCTACCAACTTAATGAAATTCACTGTCAAAACAATATGATATTGGTAGTGACTAAGAAAGAATGGTGCATGTGTATCAAGATCGAATCACAACATGATATTCATACCACACTTCCAAGGATACATTTCAAACTCAAATCAAAGCAAAGGTCCTAGCATCGAATCCTGGGGGTTTTGTATCAATGCAATATTGAGAGCCATTAATTCATTGGCACCATAAAGCAACAATTTTCTTAAGAGAATGATTTGATCATTGGATGAAAGCTCAGGCAAAATATAGAAATATAGAATAACCCTCAACATGACCAACTTAAAAATGGAATTCGATTTTCAACCAAAACTCAATACTTAGATAATGGATGCAAGTATAGGGAAGGAAAAATAAGGGAGAATGGATTTTCATTTACTATGCTATTGAAATGAATCTCCAGCTCTACGACATGCTTTGAAGCTAATAATAATAATACAGCCATATGTTTTACCTATTCTCCATTAGATACAGGTTGTCATCAATAGCATCAGGCTTATCCTAATGCATTGCTTGGAAATCAATTTGACAGTGATGATGATGGTTAGCATTGCACAGGTGTAAAGTCAAATTCCACAACCTTCCAACGTCCTCTCTACCCGCGCCTAATTATGAGCTTAGAAACAGGGAAAGTCATGCATGTAAACTGTGGTAACCTCCAAGGATGCAAGAACGGAAAATGTGGAAGCCTAGGCAAGGCACATGCTTTGGTAGACAGAAAACCTCAAGGGGTTGTGGTCGCATGGAATGCATTGATAATAGACTAAGCACAAAACATAATAGCAAGGGGGTTCACAAAATCATTGAATTATAGAAGCACTCTAGAGGGCATTCTAACATTGTAAACTTTGCCTATGCTCTAGGCACATGCAGCCAAAGAGGTTTAGCAGAGGAGGCTACGCCTACCTCAAGCATTAGCAACCTTTATTGCATTATGAATATAGTTGATCATTAGAGTGCATGGATGAGATAGATTAGAAGGCTTTATAATCTTTCAATCAATTTCATACGGATGTATTCATGGAAAGACTTAAAAATCAGTAAAGTGAACGCCATGGGTTATATTGTATCTTGGAGCTAATAAAACAATGAAGTCTAAAAGAGATCGATTGGAAGGTTGAGTAGATTCAGGATCGTACCCTTTCAAAAAGAATCATAGTCGTGCACAAAGATGTTTGAGGAAACAGACTTCTAACCAGTACTGATATATATTTATATGCAAATCAATACATGCAGTGAGGTAAATAGCTATTTGGAAGAAAACAAACACATACACCATAGACATAATGATAACAAGTAATTTTAGATCTAACCAGAAAGACATTCCTACATATGAGTCAAGAGGCAAGACAAAATTTAGGGAGCGATAAAACCTGAGATCAAAGCTGGTTGAAACGATGTTCCAGTGCCAAGTCCAATGCCCACCGCCGCAACCACGACCTTATCGAATCCCAACTCTTCTTTCCAAATCCTCCCCAAAACCCCTATCCTATATCCAGTAATTCTCAGATTATCCTTCCCAAAAAAAAACTGTTAATTATTAACCAATACAAAAAAGTTATCTTATTTCCAAAACAAATATAAATGAAATCTCCACTAAATTATCTTGTGTGTGTGTGTGTGTTTTTTAACGTTAGTTCAAATTGTGCATGCACATGCTTTTATCTTTTAATATTTCCTTGTCTTTGTATCGTTTTCTTTCCAACTTTGCATGCTTTTAATACTTAAGTTCACAATCTTATCTCCTAAATTTGTTTTTAAAGAATCAACTTATTTTTCATAATTATCCTCACATAATAATAAATTATTTATTATAATTAAATATAATACTTTTTGTAATGAAATCAATTTATTTATAAATAATAACTATTTTCTCTAAATTTCATAAGCTTAATTTATTTAATCATTATTTTGATTTTCCAAATTTAGATAAGTTTCCTTGTAGGAAAATTTTCATTTAATTAATAGATTAAACCAAAAAAACCATTATGTTTACCACCCAATTCAGTGACACTGTAAACACAAATAAATACTTAACCCAATATCCATAAGGTAAATGACGAAGGGACTCTACACTATCATAGGACGCCCTATAGAAAAAATATGAAAAACAACACTCATTTGAACAATTTTTTCCAAATGTGCACCTTCCATTATCTTTCCAAATTGAGATTCAATTGAACCTCCACATTCAACAAGCTTCGCCATTCTTTGCATATGTTCATAATATTCCAGGGCATGCTTAACATGAAGACATTCTTCTTTTCATTTCCATCTTACTACTATTTTTTCCTTTTCGTCTATGATTTTATTTTCATAAACTTTACCAATATGCTTTTCTATAGTGTCAAATTTTAGCTACAACTTCTTGTCCCTTTATATTTCCAACCACAAATCTTACACTTTCATTCTATTGGAGGTTTATATTTGTTCGTATTTTCCACTGGTTCAATGAATGGGTACTTTGATACCCAATCAATCTAAAAATTCCTTGTCATACCCCACTTATGCCTCATTTTTTACTTGTCTTTTCTTTTCCTCTTGCTTGCAACACCAACGACATCATCTATGTAACCAAAATTGTCATCCAAGTCAATTAACTATTTCTAGCTACATTGGGTATCCCTTGGAACATCTTCTATGGCATTGTCATCCTCATCTAACTCAATTAACTTATTTCAATATTCCTTTGAGGTATTGCCTTCTTTTTTAATATTTGGTGCAAGAGATAATGTAGTTCCATCTTGATCTGATGGGCTAGAAACATTTCCAAAGTATGACTTTATGGTAACTCTATATTTTTTGGCATTTTGATGGCCTCCCTTCACCAACCTGAGGAGTCTTACTCTTGTTCCTGCTCGACATATCTCACAAAATAAAGTTTCCCAAAAATGTCTTCTTTTTTAAGAAAGAATCATAGAATATAGATCTCATTCCCTACTAAATATCATCTTTAAGATTGAAGCAAGAATGACAAAGAGATAAATAATCTTATAACACTATGCATAAATGATCACTTACCTTTAGTTTATCACTAACTCGCTATTCGCCAATGCAACAATGCTTGTAGTTGTAAATTTGTAACTTGTCTATGATATGAATTGAGAGATTCAACCCACAAGTTCACAATTGAACAAATTATATAAAAATAAATTATATTTTCAATTATATTTATGTCAATCCATATTTAGCAAATTCCATGGATTTTTAAATGGTATAGTAAAAATTTGGTGAATCCTGCATAACTATACAATCATACATTTAAGTTTTGGGTCGATAAAACCTCAACAAAACACATGCATTGTAATTTTTAAGGCGATTATCAACCCATGATTAGCATGGAGTTATCATAGTATTGGCAAAATGGGTCCTCATACACAATTATTTTTTAATGTTATTGGTGAAATGTGTCCTCATATGCAATTATTTTTTAATGTTATTGGCGAAATGGGTCCTCATACGCAATTATTTATAAATTTTATTCCCAAAATGGTTCCTCACACGAAGTGAACATTTAATTGTTGGTGAAACGTTTCCTTATACGCAATGTCATTTTAATAGTATTGGTGAATATGTGGGTGATTTAATACATGCTTCTAAGATTCTAAGCAAAAATATTAATTAGACCATTGAAAATACATAGTTTGTTATGGAAAAATTATTAATTACATATGCCTCATAAAATAAATTGATAGTGAATTGAAATACATTGGATCGATAATTCATAAAATTCATACGATTTTGCCACCCTTTGGTTGCAATGTATTCATCAATTTTGACTTGGTCGTGTAGACATCTAATTTGACCACTTCCATATGATCAAATACGTCTCCTTATTCATCTAGTTGTTTATCCCCTCTTTTTATATTATTTAAATCATTCGTTTAATTAATACCTTGCATCTTACATAGGGTCCATAAAGTATTTAATTTAATAAATACTTTACCCCTCTTCCTCCTCTAAATTAAATAAATACACCATTTTATTTAATTTAGTCATATTCCCCTTTTAGAATTAAAATTCATTTTTTAATTCCTCTTTCTTCTCTCATTGTCACATCCTCCAACTTTTGCAAGTTGGTCTCTAATCCATCTTAATTTCTTCATTTTCTTCTAATTAACTATGGTTAGCATGTGCACACCCTTAATCATCATTAGGGTCACATCCTCCATAATCTCCCACTTGCTTCTAATAAGTCATTAGTTCATTTAATTAAGTACTTGCACAACCTTAATCATATGGTTAGTCCAACCTAATCCTCTTCCCATTTATGGCATGTGTCCTTAAGTCAACCTTATAAAGACTTTCTCCTTTTGGGCAAGGCATTCCACTTCCCCATGTGAATTTGTAATTCACATTTTAATCCCCCAATGCACTCAAAAGGAATTTTTAATTCCTTCACCTTTTCTCACATGTCCTCTCTTCATTCTTTATTCTTTCCCATCTCCCCATGAGGATATTTGAGGAATTTTTAATTCCCCACATGTCCTCTCACCCACATGGGGACAAGGACCTCCTTTATGAGGAGATCTTGTCCAATCCCAAGGTACTTTGTACCCCCTCCATGTCATGTCCTATCCTTCCACCTCATGTCCACTTCACCTTTTAGGGCTATATCACATGCCACATGTCAAGATGTGAGGGCTTGTGAGTTCTCAACTCACCTTAGCCCTACATCTTGATCATTGGTGGCTCAATCTTGGCCATCCATTTCTTCTAGGAATTCTCAAAATTCCTATAAATACCCCCTCTTTTCTCTCATTTTGGGGAGAGATCATTTTGCTAGCCAAACTCTTGCAATTTTATTTCTCAATCTACACTTAGCCATTTTCATGTTTTCATCCATTTTCACCCATCCTCTCATCATCATTTAGCTTGCATCTCTTGCCATCCAAGGAGCATACACATCAAAGATCGAAGGGCCAACCAAAGGATCGATTCGACACAAGGTATAAAGTTCTATTTGTTGTTTTTATCTTGTGTTGATTCCAACTTAGGCTAATCTTGAGGTGTAGGTTGTTTTGGTGTTTATTTACACCCTTTAGTTTGCTACTCATTTTCTAACACACGTATTCGACCTATCACATTTCTGGCATGCCTGGTGGGATCCACAAACGGGTCTTTTTTTTTCACGTTTGTTGTTTTTTGCATTTTTGCAGGTTCAGGTTATAGAGTGGCGGACCTGACCTTTCGGTGGTGGATCTAACCTTCTGGTGGCGGACCTGTCCTCTCTATTGATAGAACTGACCCTCCAGTGGTGGACCTGACCCTGCAGTAGCGGACTTGACCCTGCGGTGGTGGACCTGACCCTGCGGTGGCGGACCTGACCTTCCAGTGGCGGACCTGACCTGCTGTGGCGGACCTGACCCTACAGTGGTGGACCTGACCTTCCGGTGGTGGACCTGACTTCCCGAAGGTGAAATTTCAAGTTTTTACCAATTGTCCTTTAGTAAATTAGGCACATAGTTTAATTAGAGGGGTCAACAAACCTTGTTTGGCGTGCTTGTGGAAGGCTATTTGACGTATCCAATCCCCTTGCGCCATTTGGTGATCTTGGGTGATGAGAAATCATAGCTTTCCAAGTCCTTTGAGTCACCCCATTTTTCATTTTCTTAGTGGGACCTGCTTGGGGATTTCATCACCCCAAGGGATGATTCCAACCACGCGTACCGGCAGGGTATATAAAGGGGGGAGAGCGAAAGTTGTACCTCAATCCAACCACGTAATTGGCGAAGCATCGGGATGACGTGAAGAGTTGTTCCGAGCCTTTAGTATCTCGCTAAGGTTCCCGACTCACGCTTGTAACGGGTTGGTGTTCACGGTTTGGGCCTCACGTATCAGGTGTATATCGAGGACTCCTTAGCAACCATGTTCATCCTAGAGTAGAAGACTTTGTTGACCATACCCGTTTCTACTAATCTTAGGGTTGTGCTGTCTGAATTGTCTTTCTTGTGCAAAACCAGTCATTATCAATTTGGCCAAATCTTTTCATGTTTGCTATATTTTTGGTCCTTTGCCTTACTTGTCCATCAAAAAATCAAGCTTCAAAATTATCATTTGGCGGACCTGATCTTATCCTTTGGCAGATCTGACCACACCCTTTGGCGGACCTGACCTCATGCTGTGGCGAACCTGACCACATGCTGTGGTGGACCTGACCACATGTTGTGGCAGACCCGACCTCATGCTGTGGCGGACCTGACCACATGTTGTGGCAGACCTGACCTTATGCTTTGGTGGACCTGACCTTTGGCCAGCCTATATTATCACTTGGCATCCCTTGTCCCTCTGTTTTGAACGTTGATACAACCATTCAACATCCTAAGCGAACATCTAAATGTCCGTTCCGAGTCTTCATCCCCTCATTCTGAGATTCATTCATTCCGAACACTCTTTTGCTTGTTCTGAGCTCTCGTTCCTTCATTCTGAGAGCCATTCATCTATCCTGAGATGCTCCCCATCCATCCTAAATCCACTTTCCGTTATTCCATATAAGCCCCGTTGGAGTTGTCATCTGAGTTGACCTAGGTGCTCATCCCTAATCATAATCATCGTAACTGACTTAGGATTGCTATCCATCTTAGGTCGGTCATCCTTCTCGACCCAATCAATCCGCTTCTATCTCAAGTTGGATTCAGTGTCGTTATCATACATCTACCCGTCAATCAACACCTAGTGTTACCAAGGATCCTTCTTAAACTTGGTTGTGGATTTCGGTCTTCATCAAATCAATCCTAATCATCAGATCAATCCAACCACCACATCATCAAATCTATCTGGATCAAAATCCAAAATCTAGATTAATCCAGTGTCTACCGATCAATCCAATCTGATTTCACCAAATCAATCCATGTCAGTCTGACCAATCATCATCAGCTAATCTCCCATCAAATCAAATCAATCTTTCATCATCCAAGTCTTTCTAGTATCTTGATCCATCTCATCATCTTGCATGCCCGTTTAGACCCGATCACAGGCAAAGAAGATGGCCGATCAACAATCCCAGAATGCCCAATCAAACAACCCTCAAGATCCCAACAGCACAATGAACGTCTCATCAGATCCTAACTATGGTGCTAACATCCCTCACGATCCCCACAATGGTACCTCATCACAATCCAACGTCGATGGTCAAAACACGTCACCACCTGGAGAGGAAAACATGGCTAATCAACCTGAGCTCACATTCGAGGAACACTTCAGTAACCCTGTTAATGCACAAATAACTGAACACCTTCTTGAAAAACATGGTGAGGAAATCTTAGCTCACTTGATTGACAAAGGTGTCAAGCTGCCATCAGGGGTCGACTTATCCAAGTATGGCACCTCCACATCTAATGTCCCCCAAGGTTCACATAACATCCCAAGTAGCTCATATGTCCCCAATGTTCCTTCCATAGAAGGTTGGCATCAACCTGAATTCTGCAACGCTGTTCTGTATCCCGTTGGCAATCCCACGCATCCCACCATCTCGGTCACAGGGATACCCCAAAACACTGACCCCAATGATCCTTTTTCCTTTGGCATGCCACAAAATGTCCCACAACCACAACCACTAATGCTACTAGCACCACCCCCCTCAAATCCGCCTCCTGTCAACACTGGGGGCAGCCCTTTCGCTACCTTTCCTTCACCTCCTGGGGCTACAAATCCTCCACCATCGTCATTCATACCCCAACAACCTCCCCAATCCAACATCCCTCCACCATCATCATTCATATCCCAACAACCTCCCCAATCCTATGCTCCCACTAGCGCTCAACAACCTCCCTCGCAAAACATCTCAACCGCACCTCGACCTCAACAACAACCATTGGTCAATCCTTTATTTTCAACACAACCACCACCGCATCAATCACAAGGAAATCAACCTCGGCCTTCAGCCCCAACTATATCTCCATTCCTTGCATCCATCTTACGCCCGCAGGCGCAACCACCACATAACATCCCATCTCACCCAACACAGCCGCCAACAATGCACCAACAACCACCCCATCATTACAATTATTATAGCCAACAACAATATCAACAATAATTGTCTTATGTGGCCTCGCAATAGTCACATCAGCACCCTCAATATCCACAAACCAATCAACAACACCTTCTCCATACTTCCCAACAATACGCCACCCATAACTACCCAACCAATCCATATCCCGCCTCGCAACAACAACCTCTTTATCAACAAGGTCCCTTAGCGCATCAACAGGGGATACTACCTCCTCATTATCCATATGCCCATCTCCAAGCATCATCTCAGAATCCACAATCGTCCTACCATCAATACCCATCCAACACACCGGCCAGTGCGGACATACTAGAAATCAAAGCCACTCTGAAAGATCTTCAGGCAGGGACTGGCAAACAATCATTCAAGTTTGAAGATATATGCCCATATCCATTTGATGCCTCCATCTCATTGATTCCTTTCCCCAAACATTTTGAGATGCCAAAGTTTGAAAAATATAAGGGGAACAAAGACCCTAAGGCCCACTTGCAGGAGTTTTACTCCCAGTGTCAAGAAGTTATCCACAATGACAACTATCTCTTGCGCCTATTCCCACGAAGTCTGGCAAGCAATGCCCTAGGGTGGTTCATGACCCTCGAAAAAGGATCCATAAAATATTTTGCAGACCTGTCAGAAAAGTTTGTCTCCTACTTCTCCTTCAATTTGGAGAAAGACACTGATACCTTGGATCTCCTCAAAGAGAAACAACATGAGGGGGAAACCTTTACCAACTACCTCCAAAGGTGGCGTGCGCTAGCAAGCCGAATGAAAACCCCTTTGAAAGAAAAGGACATGGTCACCCTCTTCGTGGAGAACTCTCATCCCGACATGGCTCATAATTTTAGATTACATTGTGTCACCACCTTCGCGGAGGTAGTGGAGAAGGGACCCATCCTTGAGCGTGCCCTTGTTGCCAAGGGGCACATCAAAATATATAATCAAGAAAAGGAAAGGTCACTCAATGACAAGCCACGTTTTTGGAACAAGAACAAAAACATAGTAAATGATGGTGTTATTGATACTAAACATGTCCACGTGGCTAACACATCCCAGAGACAACAACAATCCATACCTAACGCCATATCTATACCGTAGGGGGCACCCCATCCTCCTCAACAGTCCAATCAGAATAACCAAGGGAGCACTAAACGCCAGTATGCTCAATTAGGAGAACCTCTGAGCGTCATCTTCAATAGGTTGTTACAGATCAACTACCCGATCACATACCCTGTCACCAAGCCGCTCGATGAATCCAAACCTAAGCCCGCATGGTTTAGGGAAAATGAATATTGCGAGTTCCATAAGATCAAAGGACACTCTTTGAATAAGTGTCAGGGTCTGAAAAACTACGTCCAAGATCTCATAGATCAAGGTGATATCAAGGTTGACCCCAGTCAAGCTTCGTCATCCAATGCTCAATTACAGATATATCAAAACGCCTTTCCAAACCATAATCAAGGCCCGAGCACCTCCAACAGTAATCCTCAAAACAACAGCACAAATAACATGAACTATAAGAATGTACCCCTCAACTACGAGGGTATTATTCATTACATTGAGCAGGTAGAACCTCGTGTATCCATGATACATATCAAAGCCAAAAACCCTTAGTGTGTTGTTACTACATGACGAGCCCGCATCACTGTCCCTGCAGCCCCCACACTCACCCAATTAACTCCTGTAAGCTCTCAGTACAACATCCTTGATCACTTAGAAAAGACCCCTGCACATATCTCCATTTTGGATTTACTTAAGTCTTCTCCTGTGCATCAAGAAATCCTCAACAGAGCCCTATAGGAAACCCATGTACCTAATAACATTGATCCTACACAATTCCAAGCTTTGTTAGGACACCTAGCTTCATCCCATCAACTACACTTCAGCAAAAATGATATGCCAAACATCGATGCCAATCATAATCGCCCCTTACATATTGAAGTCATGGTTGCCTGTCATAAAATAAAAAGAGTCTTGGTAGATAATGGCTCTGCCCTCAACTTGTGCACTCAAAAATTCATAAAACAGGTGGGGTATACACAAGCAGATTTAAGTAATCAGATCATCACAATCAAGGCTTATGATAATGCAGAAAGAAATTCAGAAGGGATCATCAATCTTCCTGTCCAAGTGGGACCTATGGTTCAGTACATTACCTGTCATGTCCTTGATCTGGACTTGCCATATAATCTCCTCCTCGGCCATCCATGGCTCCATGCTATGCAATCCATCCCCTCCACATACCATCAGTGCCTAAAATTCCCAATCAACGGACAAGAAGTCACCATCTATGCTGATCCCCAACCATTTGAATATTGTTGCGCTTTAGAAGTGTCATTTCCCCATTTACATTATTGTCTTGGGGTTGAAATGGGGGCATCCCAGTCATCATCCGCTAATCCACCCTCCATCACGATAACCCCTCCATCTTCCACCACTGATCCTATAGTCACCAAAGTCTAGATCATTGATAAAGGGTGTGGCGAATACGAAATTCATACTGCTCTTAATGTAGCAACCATGCCACCATCACCGCACGAGTATGGTCAACCTTCGCATGCTACCCCAAAGGAAGACAAGACTGTCACCTTCAGTGCTAAAAACATCCCTACCACCACTTTCAGATCCCCAAGTGTCAAGATAGATGCACCAGAAGAGGACATAAGCCAATGGGTCTACCGAGAAGAACCCGAACTAGAAACTCCTCTAAAGGAATATTTTCAAGAAAAGTACCCCTGGCCAACAAAGTTCATGGAAAAACATAACTATCAAGGCAGGGGCCTAGGTAAAGAAGAACAAGGGCGGTTGCAACCCATTGATACGTCAAAGCTGCCAAAAAACATAGGCATTGGGTATGACAGAAAGCAGAAAGGCCCTGAAACATCGTCTAATACTTTCAATAGTGTCACTGTGGACAATGGCTCATTGGAAGACATACCCGAGGAGGAATCCATCATACGTGCGTACGATGACGTCGATCACGCCAACCTATCATCTATGTTCGAATGCCTATCCGTCTACACTATTAGCCTATCCCTTTGTCACCCTGAGCTTATTGATTGGGACCTACGTAATAGCACACCTATCAGTATGTCTGCGTATACATATGTCAACCTTATGGGATTGGGGGAGGATGAACACTCCAGTCACAAAAATAAGAATAAGAAAAGTAAAAAGCTGCCATCTAGTGAAAACCTCCCTGAGGCACTTCCTAACCTTGAAAGAGTAAAAATAAAGGACGCATCTGATGGTGAAAACCTCGAAGAGGCACTGGAAGATGGAGATGTTCATCTTCCCCTTATGGGAACTCAGTTATGTGCCCAATCATCTATTCTGATTGAAGAGACTCAAGAAGTTAATCTGGGAACTGCTGAAAGTCCTAAAATCACCTATGTAGCTAAGTCACTCTCAGAGCAAGAATATCCAGTCATCGTGCAGCTACTCCAAGAGGGAATCATTAACTTTGATTGGTCATACTCAGACATGACAGGCTTAGACCCCGCCTTAGTGGTTCATCACTTAGACATTCACCCAGACACCAAGCCTGTCAAACAAAAGCTCTGTAAGATGCATCCGCAGGTCGCATTATTAGTCAAGAAGGAATTGGAGAAGTTACTAGAAGCGGGTTTTATCAGACCGATTGACTACTCTGAGTGGATCTCCAATATAGTACCAGTTGCCAAACTAAATGGGGACATTTGGGTCTGCACGGACTTCAGGGATCTTAACAAAGCCTGCTCAAAAGACGACTTCCCGCTACCTGACATTGACATGTTGGTCGACCTGACAGCAGGACATGAGATGTTATCCCTTATGGATGGCTTCTCTAGTTATAATCAGATCTGAATCACACCTAAGGACCAACATAAGACCGCCTTCACAACACCTTGTGGCACCTTTTGTTACAATGTTATGCCTTTTGGTCTCAAAAATGCGAGGGCAACGTATCAGAGGGCAATGACGGTCATCTTCCATGACCTCATACATATCATCATGGAAGATTATGTCGATGACCTATTAGGAAAATCCAGAACACGAGTAGAACATCCTGCAATCCTAAAAAAGATATTTTAGCGGTTAGAGCATTACAAGTTGCGGCTAAATCCAAAAAAGTGTGTCTTTAGGGTCACGTCAGGAAAGTTGTTGGGTTTCATAGTCTCTCGCAAGGGCATTGAGGTTGATCCTACCAAGGTAAAGGCTATCCTGGACATGCCACCTTTGCGCAATCTGAAACAATTAAGAAGCCTCCAGGGGAAGATGCAGTCCATCTGTCAATTCATAGCCCAGCTGGCAGATAAGTGTCAGCCATTCACTCATCTTCTGAAAAAAGATTCCACCTTCCGATGGAACCAGCAGTGTCAGATGGGTTTCGATAAAATTAAGGAATATTTAGCTCATCCACCGATCTTGATGCCACCTATTCCAGGAAAACCCCTCCTGCTTTACATCTCCGCCACTTCAGTCGCGCTGGGGGAATTGTTGGCACAACATGATGAGTCATCGAAAGAGAGGGCAATCTACTACATCAGTCAGACATTGGTCGGCTACAAATTAAACTAATCCCCCATGGAAAAAGTTTGCCTTGCACTCGTCTTCAGCACACAGAAATTCCGACATTACATGCTCAGTCATCCAGTTAAATTAATTGCCAAAATTGATCCATTGAAGTATTTGTTATCTAGAACCACTCTGACTGGCCGCATGGCCAAGTGGGTCATGCTCCTAAGTGAATTTGACATAGAATATGTGGACCGCAAGGCTATTAAAGGATAGATAATTGTAGATCAATTAGCAGAAGCCCCTTTAGTTGATACTCATCCATTGATCATAGAATTCCCTGATGAAGAAGTCTTCTTCATTGATGAGACCCCCATATGGACACTGTTTTTTGATGCATCATATACACACAATGGATCGGGGGTAGGAATTTTATTAGTTACCCCTCAAGGTGACTACATTCCAAAGTCATTCAGGATAGCATTCCCATGTACCAACAATATGGCAGAATACGAAACTCTCCTCACCAGCCTCAGAATTGTAAAGCAGTGGCACATAACTCATTTGAAAGTCTTTGGTGATTCTTTGCTAGTCATTAGACAAGTTAATGATGAGTTCCTAACCAAGGATGATAAGTTGTTACCCTACAAGCGCATGGTGGATGATTTCAATAAATATTTTGCCTCTATACAATTTGAACAGATTCCCAGGGTACAAAACAAAGCAGCTGATGCGATGGCCACTATTGGCTCCCTGCTTGACATGCCTAAAGATCGCACAGAATGTGAGTTCCTTGTGGAACAATTTTTAATCCCAGCATATGATATCCCTGAGACTGACATGGTGTGCGATATTGTGGGTCCCACTTCCCCATGGTACCAAGACATCTACACCTACCTTCATGATAATATTATACCCCCAGATCTTACACGTAATCAACGCAAATCCTTCGTCCATCATTCTTCTCGATACATTATCGTCAATGATACGCTCTATCGTCGCGGGTATGATGGAATCCTCCTTAGATGTCTAAATGAGACCGAAGCCCATGCTACACTAATGGAAGTACATGGGGGTGTTTGTGGAGCTCATTCAAATGGTATGGCTCTGGCCAAAAGGATCCTACGAGCTGGATATTATTGGCCTACCTTGGAACACGATGCTTGTGAGTTTGTAAAGAAGTGCCTTCCATGCCAACAACATGCAGATTTAATTCATGCCCCAGCGCAAGATCTTCACCCCTCCTGGCACCATGGTCATTTTCTCAATGGGGTTTCAACTTGATTGGCAAGATTTACCCACCATCATCCGATGGCCATACATTCATAATTACCACCACTGAGTACTTCACCAAGTGGGTGGAGGCAATGCCCCTTTCACAAATCACTGGTACTCAGATTTCCAAATTCATCCTTTACCATATTCTCTATAGATATGGTATCCCGTCCACCATCCTCTCTGATAACGGAAAACCCTTCAAAAACAAAACCATGAAACACCTTTGCAATACCTTCCATATCCAGCACCATTGGTCAACGCCTTATTACCCCCAGGGTAATGGTCAGGCAGAGGCAACCAAAAAAACCCTTATCCGTATCCTCAAAAAGGTTGTCAATAACACTGGATGAGATTGGCACCTCCATATTCATCCTGCCCTCTGGGCATATCGCACATCCATCTGCACCCCGACAGGCGCCACCCCCTACGCTTTAGTGTATGGTGCTGAAGCCATCTTGCCAATCGAAGTTGAACTTCCATCATTGAGGATCTCTCTGAAGAATCTTATCAATGAAGAAGATGCTCGTGTTGCATGGCTTGCAAAGCTGGAATTACTGGATGAACGAAGAATAAAAGCCTATGATCATCTGCAAGCATACCAAAATCGCCTCAAACGTAATTACAATAAGAAAGTTCATCCTCAAAAATTCCAGGTGGGCGAGCTTGTTCTTAAGGAGAACCAGCGCACTCAGCAAGAACAAGACAAGAAAGGAAAATTTGAGGCAAATTGGTTGGGACCTTCTATCATAGCTGTTAAATATGGATCCGGGGCATATAGGTTGACTACTCTTGAAGGTGAACCCCTTGACGAACCCATCAATATCATGCATCTGAAGAAGTTCTACACCTAAATCCGCTCGATAACCCCACCTTGTCAAAAAAGTCAAAAAAGTTAAAAAAGTCAAAAAAGTTAAAAAAGTCAAACAAAAAAAAACAACAAAAATAAAAAATCAATCAAAAATAGTAAAGGAAAATAAGTTCGTCCTATGGTGAAAACCACCTCTTGGTGGCGCCTTGGCTAGGTATGGATGGTGAAAACTTGGTAACAAGCGTCATCCATAGAGGGCTTAATCATTATATACCTGACATCCTAGTTATTTTATGCTTTCATCTGCACTAGTGTCCTCACCCATCTCATCCTAGGCCACTTGGTATATACTGATTGAGCATTGGACAACCCATCTAGCCTATCCCCCATCCTAAGCTTTTCAGTATCCCACTTTGATCTTACATTGTCCATTCCCTTTGACGTTCGGTTTGTGTCATCATGTAGGATCATCCATCGTGTTGGTCTTCACCCAGATCCCATCCTGTCATGTTCGTCAGTCGAACTACGTTGCCCCTACATTGTCACGTAGGCAAGGTTGATCATTTGATTCATCTCCCAGGGCATTTGTCCGTCATCATCGGTCACCATTTGTCTTCTTTTTGCTTTATCCATGGTCTTTTCTAGAACTACGAGGGCTCTACGCTTTCACGTAGGCAAGGCTAATCTATGATCGGCCCCCGAGCCCCTAGGTTTGTAGGTTGTGTCAGTTTTTTGTGCTTCGTCATCAAGTTATGCCATCATCTAATCGGTTCTTAATAAACAAAATTCCCTCGTGTTACAAGATCTTGTCCTTGGGTAACATCCCGCGTCAACTGGGTCATTCTAATTTAGCATCCATCTTTGGTCTCAACAGGATGAACCCTTCCTAGCAGACCTCGTCAATCTGATCCATCACCTTGATCCTATGGCAAAGGACCTGTTGTCTTAATTGTAATCTCTTGATGCTTTTGAATTTTGTTTATCATTTGGGTTCCCTCCCATCACTTGTCAGGGTCGCCTTGGTCCACCATACCATGATGTGCCTTGACTTGCTGACATGGGGGCATACCTTGATCATTTGTTTTGACTGTTGTCTTCTCGATTTTCCCTTGTAAGACCCACCAAGATCTGTAAGGTCTTGTGTTACACTGGGACAACTTTGTGTGTTTGTGGTTATCTCAACACCAAGCTCGACCGAGGTCATCGCGACTTCGGGGTGTTGGGATAACCTTCTTGTTTGTTGTGTTTGTTTCGTGCGTAGAATACCCATTCGCCTTGATCTTCCATATCAAGGTACTTTGTATCCAACGCTATAGTAAAAATCAATGCTCCAAAGATAGCAAAATCTCATTTTCACTGCATTTTCATCACTTTGCATGCACCCTTCATTTCCATCATGACCATCACCATGACTTATGATTTCGGTTGTGCAAGTACTCTCATTCTTTTTCCTCTTAAGTCCTCTTCCTCTCATGATATTAATGGTTTTTTTGGAAAATGCACTCTTCTATACGCCTATCGCCTATCCGCATTCTCATAATGGTCTTTATTGACACTTAGGTGCATTATAAACAATTACCTTTCATTCCACATAAACGTGTGCATCCATAAATCATAAATCATATAAACATGCATAAATCGTCCATCCACATGTGCATCCATAAATCATAAATCATATAAACATGCATAAATCGTCCATCCACATGTGCATCCATAAATCATAAATCATATAAACATGCATAAATCGTCCATCCACATGTGCATCCATAAATCATAAATCATATAAACATGCATAAATCATCCATCCACACGATCATAGAAGCATTTACATAAATCATAAACATGTGCATCCATACATCATAAACCATACATAATTATCCATTTTCATAAACAACTGTGCATCCATCATCATAATCATAATAACATACATGTGCATCCATACATCATAATCATAAAAGCATACATAAATTGTCCATCCACATGAACAGGTGCATCCATAAAATTTAATCATAAAACATAGACCATCCATCCATATAAACATGTGTATATATATGCAACCACATCATAAATCATCTCATATAGCCGCATAAAAGAAATATCATGCCTAGTGTCAATAAAGGTCATCCCATAATCAAAATAATAAACATCCTATCATAATACAATACATCCTCATCCTATATCACCTAATAAGATACAAAATCCAGAGATGTAGATCACCTCTAACCTCTGGCGACATGAACAAAACATCCATCCTGTATCTGCCAAAAAACCAATATTCAATGTACTGACTCCCTGTGCACTAGAGTCCCCTGGTACTCACGGGTAGGAGTCCCCTGGTAACCGCCATATGGAGATGGAGTCCGCCGGTAGTCGCTGAATCCCCTGGTACGTGTCCCTAATGACTGGGACGGCCCTGGTGG
>VDFB02047397.1:126863351-126879965 GCA_007258455.2 Sequoia sempervirens
ATATATATATATCCATTAACTTTAAAACAAAGATCAAATTTTTCATTCTATTCGCTAAACTCCATAAAAGTGAATTGGTTGCATACCATAAAGTTGACCCCTAAACCAGCAGCTACCTATCTCAATCAACATTTAAAAACTCTTTACAGGCCAAAGCCCCAACAATCGGCGGGTCTACCAACTTAATGAAATTCACTGTCAAAACAATATGATATTGGTAGTGACTAAGAAAGAATGGTGCATGTGTATCAAGATCGAATCACAACATGATATTCATACCACACTTCCAAGGATACATTTCAAACTCAAATCAAAGCAAAGGTCCTAGCATCGAATCCTGGGGGTTTTGTATCAATGCAATATTGAGAGCCATTAATTCATTGGCACCATAAAGCAACAATTTTCTTAAGAGAATGATTTGATCATTGGATGAAAGCTCAGGCAAAATATAGAAATATAGAATAACCCTCAACATGACCAACTTAAAAATGGAATTCGATTTTCAACCAAAACTCAATACTTAGATAATGGATGCAAGTATAGGGAAGGAAAAATAAGGGAGAATGGATTTTCATTTACTATGCTATTGAAATGAATCTCCAGCTCTACGACATGCTTTGAAGCTAATAATAATAATACAGCCATATGTTTTACCTATTCTCCATTAGATACAGGTTGTCATCAATAGCATCAGGCTTATCCTAATGCATTGCTTGGAAATCAATTTGACAGTGATGATGATGGTTAGCATTGCACAGGTGTAAAGTCAAATTCCACAACCTTCCAACGTCCTCTCTACCCGCGCCTAATTATGAGCTTAGAAACAGGGAAAGTCATGCATGTAAACTGTGGTAACCTCCAAGGATGCAAGAACGGAAAATGTGGAAGCCTAGGCAAGGCACATGCTTTGGTAGACAGAAAACCTCAAGGGGTTGTGGTCGCATGGAATGCATTGATAATAGACTAAGCACAAAACATAATAGCAAGGGGGTTCACAAAATCATTGAATTATAGAAGCACTCTAGAGGGCATTCTAACATTGTAAACTTTGCCTATGCTCTAGGCACATGCAGCCAAAGAGGTTTAGCAGAGGAGGCTACGCCTACCTCAAGCATTAGCAACCTTTATTGCATTATGAATATAGTTGATCATTAGAGTGCATGGATGAGATAGATTAGAAGGCTTTATAATCTTTCAATCAATTTCATACGGATGTATTCATGGAAAGACTTAAAAATCAGTAAAGTGAACGCCATGGGTTATATTGTATCTTGGAGCTAATAAAACAATGAAGTCTAAAAGAGATCGATTGGAAGGTTGAGTAGATTCAGGATCGTACCCTTTCAAAAAGAATCATAGTCGTGCACAAAGATGTTTGAGGAAACAGACTTCTAACCAGTACTGATATATATTTATATGCAAATCAATACATGCAGTGAGGTAAATAGCTATTTGGAAGAAAACAAACACATACACCATAGACATAATGATAACAAGTAATTTTAGATCTAACCAGAAAGACATTCCTACATATGAGTCAAGAGGCAAGACAAAATTTAGGGAGCGATAAAACCTGAGATCAAAGCTGGTTGAAACGATGTTCCAGTGCCAAGTCCAATGCCCACCGCCGCAACCACGACCTTATCGAATCCCAACTCTTCTTTCCAAATCCTCCCCAAAACCCCTATCCTATATCCAGTAATTCTCAGATTATCCTTCCCAAAAAAAAACTGTTAATTATTAACCAATACAAAAAAGTTATCTTATTTCCAAAACAAATATAAATGAAATCTCCACTAAATTATCTTGTGTGTGTGTGTGTGTTTTTTAACGTTAGTTCAAATTGTGCATGCACATGCTTTTATCTTTTAATATTTCCTTGTCTTTGTATCGTTTTCTTTCCAACTTTGCATGCTTTTAATACTTAAGTTCACAATCTTATCTCCTAAATTTGTTTTTAAAGAATCAACTTATTTTTCATAATTATCCTCACATAATAATAAATTATTTATTATAATTAAATATAATACTTTTTGTAATGAAATCAATTTATTTATAAATAATAACTATTTTCTCTAAATTTCATAAGCTTAATTTATTTAATCATTATTTTGATTTTCCAAATTTAGATAAGTTTCCTTGTAGGAAAATTTTCATTTAATTAATAGATTAAACCAAAAAAACCATTATGTTTACCACCCAATTCAGTGACACTGTAAACACAAATAAATACTTAACCCAATATCCATAAGGTAAATGACGAAGGGACTCTACACTATCATAGGACGCCCTATAGAAAAAATATGAAAAACAACACTCATTTGAACAATTTTTTCCAAATGTGCACCTTCCATTATCTTTCCAAATTGAGATTCAATTGAACCTCCACATTCAACAAGCTTCGCCATTCTTTGCATATGTTCATAATATTCCAGGGCATGCTTAACATGAAGACATTCTTCTTTTCATTTCCATCTTACTACTATTTTTTCCTTTTCGTCTATGATTTTATTTTCATAAACTTTACCAATATGCTTTTCTATAGTGTCAAATTTTAGCTACAACTTCTTGTCCCTTTATATTTCCAACCACAAATCTTACACTTTCATTCTATTGGAGGTTTATATTTGTTCGTATTTTCCACTGGTTCAATGAATGGGTACTTTGATACCCAATCAATCTAAAAATTCCTTGTCATACCCCACTTATGCCTCATTTTTTACTTGTCTTTTCTTTTCCTCTTGCTTGCAACACCAACGACATCATCTATGTAACCAAAATTGTCATCCAAGTCAATTAACTATTTCTAGCTACATTGGGTATCCCTTGGAACATCTTCTATGGCATTGTCATCCTCATCTAACTCAATTAACTTATTTCAATATTCCTTTGAGGTATTGCCTTCTTTTTTAATATTTGGTGCAAGAGATAATGTAGTTCCATCTTGATCTGATGGGCTAGAAACATTTCCAAAGTATGACTTTATGGTAACTCTATATTTTTTGGCATTTTGATGGCCTCCCTTCACCAACCTGAGGAGTCTTACTCTTGTTCCTGCTCGACATATCTCACAAAATAAAGTTTCCCAAAAATGTCTTCTTTTTTAAGAAAGAATCATAGAATATAGATCTCATTCCCTACTAAATATCATCTTTAAGATTGAAGCAAGAATGACAAAGAGATAAATAATCTTATAACACTATGCATAAATGATCACTTACCTTTAGTTTATCACTAACTCGCTATTCGCCAATGCAACAATGCTTGTAGTTGTAAATTTGTAACTTGTCTATGATATGAATTGAGAGATTCAACCCACAAGTTCACAATTGAACAAATTATATAAAAATAAATTATATTTTCAATTATATTTATGTCAATCCATATTTAGCAAATTCCATGGATTTTTAAATGGTATAGTAAAAATTTGGTGAATCCTGCATAACTATACAATCATACATTTAAGTTTTGGGTCGATAAAACCTCAACAAAACACATGCATTGTAATTTTTAAGGCGATTATCAACCCATGATTAGCATGGAGTTATCATAGTATTGGCAAAATGGGTCCTCATACACAATTATTTTTTAATGTTATTGGTGAAATGTGTCCTCATATGCAATTATTTTTTAATGTTATTGGCGAAATGGGTCCTCATACGCAATTATTTATAAATTTTATTCCCAAAATGGTTCCTCACACGAAGTGAACATTTAATTGTTGGTGAAACGTTTCCTTATACGCAATGTCATTTTAATAGTATTGGTGAATATGTGGGTGATTTAATACATGCTTCTAAGATTCTAAGCAAAAATATTAATTAGACCATTGAAAATACATAGTTTGTTATGGAAAAATTATTAATTACATATGCCTCATAAAATAAATTGATAGTGAATTGAAATACATTGGATCGATAATTCATAAAATTCATACGATTTTGCCACCCTTTGGTTGCAATGTATTCATCAATTTTGACTTGGTCGTGTAGACATCTAATTTGACCACTTCCATATGATCAAATACGTCTCCTTATTCATCTAGTTGTTTATCCCCTCTTTTTATATTATTTAAATCATTCGTTTAATTAATACCTTGCATCTTACATAGGGTCCATAAAGTATTTAATTTAATAAATACTTTACCCCTCTTCCTCCTCTAAATTAAATAAATACACCATTTTATTTAATTTAGTCATATTCCCCTTTTAGAATTAAAATTCATTTTTTAATTCCTCTTTCTTCTCTCATTGTCACATCCTCCAACTTTTGCAAGTTGGTCTCTAATCCATCTTAATTTCTTCATTTTCTTCTAATTAACTATGGTTAGCATGTGCACACCCTTAATCATCATTAGGGTCACATCCTCCATAATCTCCCACTTGCTTCTAATAAGTCATTAGTTCATCTAATTAAGTACTTGCACAACCTTAATCATATGGTTAGTCCAACCTAATCCTCTTCCCATTTATGGCATGTGTCCTTAAGTCAACCTTATTAAAGACTTTCTCCTTTTGGGCAAGGCACTCCACTTCCCCATGTGAATTTTTAATTCACCTTTTAATCCCCCAATGCACTCAAAAGGAATTTTTAATTCCTTCACCTTTTCCCACATGTCCTCTCTTCATTCTTTATTCTTTCTCATCTTCCCATGAGAATATTTGAGGAATTTTTAATTCCTCACATGTCCTCTCACCCACATGGAGACAAGGACCTCCTTTATGAGGAGATCTTGTCCAATCCCAAGGTACTTTGTACCCCCCTCCATGTCATGTCCCATCCTTCCACCTCATGTCCACTTCACCTTTTAGGGCTACATCACATGCCACATGTCAAGATGTGAGGGCTTGTGAGTTCTCAACTCACCTTAGCCCTACATCTTGATCATTGGTGGCTCAATCTTGGCCATCCATCTCTTCTAGGAATTCTCAAAATTCCTATAAATACCCCTCTTTTCTCTCATTTTGGGGAGAGATCATTTTGCTAGCCAAACTCTTGCAATTTTATTTCTCAATCTACACTTAGCCATTTTCATGTTTTTATCCATTTTCACCCATCCTCACATCATCATTTAGCTTGCATCTTGTTCCATCCAAGGAGCATACACATCAAAGATCGAAGGGCCAACCAAAGGATCGATTCGAGACAAGGTATACAGTTCCATTTGTTGCTTTTATCTTGTGTTGATTCCAACTTAGGCTAATCTTGAGGTGTAGGTTGTTTTGGTGTTTATTTACACTCTTTATTTTGCTACTCATTTTCTAACACATATATTCGACCTATCACATTTCGCATGTCAGGATCCACAAACCAGTCTTTTTTTTCAAATGCTTGTTGTTTTTGCATTTTAAGGTGTTCAGTTATAGAGTGATGGACCTTGACCTTTCTGGGTGGGTGGATCTTAACTCTTTCCTGTATGACCTGCCCTCTCTATTGATAGAACTCAATTCTCCAAAGGGTGGACTGACTCCCTCAAGTAGTAGCTTTAATTTTGACCCCTCAAGCGGGGTGGTGGACTCCTGACCCCAAGTATGACCACCTTTCCAAAGCATGACCCGGGACCACTGCATGACCTCGACCCTACAAGCAGGACTCACCTTCCTAAGTGGTGGACTGGACTTCCCCGAAGGTGAAATTTCAAGTTTTTACCAATTGTCCTTTGGTAAATTAGGCACATAGTTTAATTAGAGGGGTCAACAAACCTTGTTTGGCATGCTTGTGGAAGGCTATTTGACGTATCCAATCCCCTTGTGCCATTTGGCGATCTTGGGTGACGAGAAATCATAGCTTTCCAAGTCCTTTGAGTCACCCCATTTTCATTTTCTTAGTGGGACCTGCTTGGGGATTTCATCACCCCAAGGGATGATTCCAACCACGCCACCCAAGCAGGTATATAAAGGGGGAGAGCTGCAAAGTTGTACCCTCAATCCAACCATTAATGGACTGCATGGAAGCATCTGGATGACGCGGAAGAGTTGTTCAGCCTTTAGTATCTCGGCTAAGGTCTCGACCACGCTTTTGCACCTGGCCAGGTTCACTTCGGCTTGGGCCCCACGACGTGTAGGCACTGAAAATTCCCTTAGCAACCATGTTCATCCCAAAGTAGAAGACTTTGTTGACCATACCCGTTTTTACTAATCTTAGGGTTGTGTTGTCTGAATTGTCTTTCTCGTGCAAAACCAGTCATTATCAGTTTGGCCAAATCTTTTTATGTTTGCTATTTTTTGGGTCCTTTGCCTTACTTGTCCATCAAAAAAATCAAGCTTCAAAAATTATCATTCAAGGGACTACCTTTATCCTTTCAGTGATCCTCGGGACCACACCCTTTCAAGGACCACTCTCATGCCGTATTTAACTCCGACCACATGTCAGGGACTCACCACATGTTGTATGCACTGACCTCATAAGCCGTATGACCACTCACATGTTGTGGCGCGCACTGACCTTTATAAGCTGTGGACCCCGACCAAGCCTCTTATTATCACTTGGCATCCCTTGTCCCTCTGTTTTGAACGTTGATACAACCATTCAACATCCTAAGCGAACATCTAAATGTCCGTTCCGAGTCTTCATCCCCTCATTCTGAGATTCATTCATTCCGAACACTCTTTTGCTTGTTCTGAGCTCTCGTTCCTTCATTCTGAGAGCCATTCATCTATCCTGAGATGCTCCCCATCCATCCTAAATCCACTTTCCGTTATTCCATATAAGCCCCGTTGGAGTTGTCATCTGAGTTGACCTAGGTGCTCATCCCTAATCATAATCATCGTAACTGACTTAGGATTGCTATCCATCTTAGGTCGGTCATCCTTCTCGACCCAATCAATCCGCTTCTATCTCAAGTTGGATTCAGTGTCGTTATCATACATCTACCCGTCAATCAACACCTAGTGTTACCAAGGATCCTTCTTAAACTTGGTTGTGGATTTCGGTCTTCATCAAATCAATCCTAATCATCAGATCAATCCAACCACCACATCATCAAATCTATCTGGATCAAAATCCAAAATCTAGATTAATCCAGTGTCTACCGATCAATCCAATCTGATTTCACCAAATCAATCCATGTCAGTCTGACCAATCATCATCAGCTAATCTCCCATCAAATCAAATCAATCTTTCATCATCCAAGTCTTTCTAGTATCTTGATCCATCTCATCATCTTGCATGCCCGTTTAGACCCGATCACAGGCAAAGAAGATGGCCGATCAACAATCCCAGAATGCCCAATCAAACAACCCTCAAGATCCCAACAGCACAATGAACGTCTCATCAGATCCTAACTATGGTGCTAACATCCCTCACGATCCCCACAATGGTACCTCATCACAATCCAACGTCGATGGTCAAAACACGTCACCACCTGGAGAGGAAAACATGGCTAATCAACCTGAGCTCACATTCGAGGAACACTTCAGTAACCCTGTTAATGCACAAATAACTGAACACCTTCTTGAAAAACATGGTGAGGAAATCTTAGCTCACTTGATTGACAAAGGTGTCAAGCTGCCATCAGGGGTCGACTTATCCAAGTATGGCACCTCCACATCTAATGTCCCCCAAGGTTCACATAACATCCCAAGTAGCTCATATGTCCCCAATGTTCCTTCCATAGAAGGTTGGCATCAACCTGAATTCTGCAACGCTGTTCTGTATCCCGTTGGCAATCCCACGCATCCCACCATCTCGGTCACAGGGATACCCCAAAACACTGACCCCAATGATCCTTTTTCCTTTGGCATGCCACAAAATGTCCCACAACCACAACCACTAATGCTACTAGCACCACCCCCCTCAAATCCGCCTCCTGTCAACACTGGGGGCAGCCCTTTCGCTACCTTTCCTTCACCTCCTGGGGCTACAAATCCTCCACCATCGTCATTCATACCCCAACAACCTCCCCAATCCAACATCCCTCCACCATCATCATTCATATCCCAACAACCTCCCCAATCCTATGCTCCCACTAGCGCTCAACAACCTCCCTCGCAAAACATCTCAACCGCACCTCGACCTCAACAACAACCATTGGTCAATCCTTTATTTTCAACACAACCACCACCGCATCAATCACAAGGAAATCAACCTCGGCCTTCAGCCCCAACTATATCTCCATTCCTTGCATCCATCTTACGCCCGCAGGCGCAACCACCACATAACATCCCATCTCACCCAACACAGCCGCCAACAATGCACCAACAACCACCCCATCATTACAATTATTATAGCCAACAACAATATCAACAATAATTGTCTTATGTGGCCTCGCAATAGTCACATCAGCACCCTCAATATCCACAAACCAATCAACAACACCTTCTCCATACTTCCCAACAATACGCCACCCATAACTACCCAACCAATCCATATCCCGCCTCGCAACAACAACCTCTTTATCAACAAGGTCCCTTAGCGCATCAACAGGGGATACTACCTCCTCATTATCCATATGCCCATCTCCAAGCATCATCTCAGAATCCACAATCGTCCTACCATCAATACCCATCCAACACACCGGCCAGTGCGGACATACTAGAAATCAAAGCCACTCTGAAAGATCTTCAGGCAGGGACTGGCAAACAATCATTCAAGTTTGAAGATATATGCCCATATCCATTTGATGCCTCCATCTCATTGATTCCTTTCCCCAAACATTTTGAGATGCCAAAGTTTGAAAAATATAAGGGGAACAAAGACCCTAAGGCCCACTTGCAGGAGTTTTACTCCCAGTGTCAAGAAGTTATCCACAATGACAACTATCTCTTGCGCCTATTCCCACGAAGTCTGGCAAGCAATGCCCTAGGGTGGTTCATGACCCTCGAAAAAGGATCCATAAAATATTTTGCAGACCTGTCAGAAAAGTTTGTCTCCTACTTCTCCTTCAATTTGGAGAAAGACACTGATACCTTGGATCTCCTCAAAGAGAAACAACATGAGGGGGAAACCTTTACCAACTACCTCCAAAGGTGGCGTGCGCTAGCAAGCCGAATGAAAACCCCTTTGAAAGAAAAGGACATGGTCACCCTCTTCGTGGAGAACTCTCATCCCGACATGGCTCATAATTTTAGATTACATTGTGTCACCACCTTCGCGGAGGTAGTGGAGAAGGGACCCATCCTTGAGCGTGCCCTTGTTGCCAAGGGGCACATCAAAATATATAATCAAGAAAAGGAAAGGTCACTCAATGACAAGCCACGTTTTTGGAACAAGAACAAAAACATAGTAAATGATGGTGTTATTGATACTAAACATGTCCACGTGGCTAACACATCCCAGAGACAACAACAATCCATACCTAACGCCATATCTATACCGTAGGGGGCACCCCATCCTCCTCAACAGTCCAATCAGAATAACCAAGGGAGCACTAAACGCCAGTATGCTCAATTAGGAGAACCTCTGAGCGTCATCTTCAATAGGTTGTTACAGATCAACTACCCGATCACATACCCTGTCACCAAGCCGCTCGATGAATCCAAACCTAAGCCCGCATGGTTTAGGGAAAATGAATATTGCGAGTTCCATAAGATCAAAGGACACTCTTTGAATAAGTGTCAGGGTCTGAAAAACTACGTCCAAGATCTCATAGATCAAGGTGATATCAAGGTTGACCCCAGTCAAGCTTCGTCATCCAATGCTCAATTACAGATATATCAAAACGCCTTTCCAAACCATAATCAAGGCCCGAGCACCTCCAACAGTAATCCTCAAAACAACAGCACAAATAACATGAACTATAAGAATGTACCCCTCAACTACGAGGGTATTATTCATTACATTGAGCAGGTAGAACCTCGTGTATCCATGATACATATCAAAGCCAAAAACCCTTAGTGTGTTGTTACTACATGACGAGCCCGCATCACTGTCCCTGCAGCCCCCACACTCACCCAATTAACTCCTGTAAGCTCTCAGTACAACATCCTTGATCACTTAGAAAAGACCCCTGCACATATCTCCATTTTGGATTTACTTAAGTCTTCTCCTGTGCATCAAGAAATCCTCAACAGAGCCCTATAGGAAACCCATGTACCTAATAACATTGATCCTACACAATTCCAAGCTTTGTTAGGACACCTAGCTTCATCCCATCAACTACACTTCAGCAAAAATGATATGCCAAACATCGATGCCAATCATAATCGCCCCTTACATATTGAAGTCATGGTTGCCTGTCATAAAATAAAAAGAGTCTTGGTAGATAATGGCTCTGCCCTCAACTTGTGCACTCAAAAATTCATAAAACAGGTGGGGTATACACAAGCAGATTTAAGTAATCAGATCATCACAATCAAGGCTTATGATAATGCAGAAAGAAATTCAGAAGGGATCATCAATCTTCCTGTCCAAGTGGGACCTATGGTTCAGTACATTACCTGTCATGTCCTTGATCTGGACTTGCCATATAATCTCCTCCTCGGCCATCCATGGCTCCATGCTATGCAATCCATCCCCTCCACATACCATCAGTGCCTAAAATTCCCAATCAACGGACAAGAAGTCACCATCTATGCTGATCCCCAACCATTTGAATATTGTTGCGCTTTAGAAGTGTCATTTCCCCATTTACATTATTGTCTTGGGGTTGAAATGGGGGCATCCCAGTCATCATCCGCTAATCCACCCTCCATCACGATAACCCCTCCATCTTCCACCACTGATCCTATAGTCACCAAAGTCTAGATCATTGATAAAGGGTGTGGCGAATACGAAATTCATACTGCTCTTAATGTAGCAACCATGCCACCATCACCGCACGAGTATGGTCAACCTTCGCATGCTACCCCAAAGGAAGACAAGACTGTCACCTTCAGTGCTAAAAACATCCCTACCACCACTTTCAGATCCCCAAGTGTCAAGATAGATGCACCAGAAGAGGACATAAGCCAATGGGTCTACCGAGAAGAACCCGAACTAGAAACTCCTCTAAAGGAATATTTTCAAGAAAAGTACCCCTGGCCAACAAAGTTCATGGAAAAACATAACTATCAAGGCAGGGGCCTAGGTAAAGAAGAACAAGGGCGGTTGCAACCCATTGATACGTCAAAGCTGCCAAAAAACATAGGCATTGGGTATGACAGAAAGCAGAAAGGCCCTGAAACATCGTCTAATACTTTCAATAGTGTCACTGTGGACAATGGCTCATTGGAAGACATACCCGAGGAGGAATCCATCATACGTGCGTACGATGACGTCGATCACGCCAACCTATCATCTATGTTCGAATGCCTATCCGTCTACACTATTAGCCTATCCCTTTGTCACCCTGAGCTTATTGATTGGGACCTACGTAATAGCACACCTATCAGTATGTCTGCGTATACATATGTCAACCTTATGGGATTGGGGGAGGATGAACACTCCAGTCACAAAAATAAGAATAAGAAAAGTAAAAAGCTGCCATCTAGTGAAAACCTCCCTGAGGCACTTCCTAACCTTGAAAGAGTAAAAATAAAGGACGCATCTGATGGTGAAAACCTCGAAGAGGCACTGGAAGATGGAGATGTTCATCTTCCCCTTATGGGAACTCAGTTATGTGCCCAATCATCTATTCTGATTGAAGAGACTCAAGAAGTTAATCTGGGAACTGCTGAAAGTCCTAAAATCACCTATGTAGCTAAGTCACTCTCAGAGCAAGAATATCCAGTCATCGTGCAGCTACTCCAAGAGGGAATCATTAACTTTGATTGGTCATACTCAGACATGACAGGCTTAGACCCCGCCTTAGTGGTTCATCACTTAGACATTCACCCAGACACCAAGCCTGTCAAACAAAAGCTCTGTAAGATGCATCCGCAGGTCGCATTATTAGTCAAGAAGGAATTGGAGAAGTTACTAGAAGCGGGTTTTATCAGACCGATTGACTACTCTGAGTGGATCTCCAATATAGTACCAGTTGCCAAACTAAATGGGGACATTTGGGTCTGCACGGACTTCAGGGATCTTAACAAAGCCTGCTCAAAAGACGACTTCCCGCTACCTGACATTGACATGTTGGTCGACCTGACAGCCAGATTACGAGATGCCATCCCTATGGATGGCTCTAGTTATAATCGATCCTAATCACACTCTGGCGACCAAATATAAGACCACCTTCACAACACCTTGGGGCACCTTTTGTTACAATGTTATGCCTTTTGGTCTCAAAAACGTGGGGGCAACGTATCAGAGGGAAATGACAGTCATCTTCCATGACATCATACATATCATCATGGAAGATTATGTTTGATGACCTATTGTGAAAATCCGTAACACGGTAGAACATCCCCGCAATCCTAAAAAGCGATGGCCAGAGACATGTTGGGTACAACCCAAAAGTGCGTCTTTAGGGTCACCGCCGAAAGTTGTTGGTTCTGCAGTCTCCTGTGGGCATTTTCGGAGGTTGATCCTACCAAGGTAAAGGCTATCCCGACATGCCACCTAACTTCTAAAATAAATTAAGAAGCTTCCCGTGGAAGATGCAGCCCATCCGGCCACCATATTCACCCGGCAGTATAAGTGTCAGCCATTCACTCATCTTCTGAAAAAAGATTCCACCTTCCGATGGAACCAGCAGTGTCAGATGGGTTTCGATAAAATTAAGGAATATTTAGCTCATCCACCGATCTTGATGCCACCTATTCCAGGAAAACCCCTCCTGCTTTACATCTCCGCCACTTCAGTCGCGCTGGGGGAATTGTTGGCACAACATGATGAGTCATCGAAAGAGAGGGCAATCTACTACATCAGTCAGACATTGGTCGGCTACAAATTAAACTAATCCCCCATGGAAAAAGTTTGCCTTGCACTCGTCTTCAGCACACAGAAATTCCGACATTACATGCTCAGTCATCCAGTTAAATTAATTGCCAAAATTGATCCATTGAAGTATTTGTTATCTAGAACCACTCTGACTGGCCGCATGGCCAAGTGGGTCATGCTCCTAAGTGAATTTGACATAGAATATGTGGACCGCAAGGCTATTAAAGGATAGATAATTGTAGATCAATTAGCAGAAGCCCCTTTAGTTGATACTCATCCATTGATCATAGAATTCCCTGATGAAGAAGTCTTCTTCATTGATGAGACCCCCATATGGACACTGTTTTTTGATGCATCATATACACACAATGGATCGGGGGTAGGAATTTTATTAGTTACCCCTCAAGGTGACTACATTCCAAAGTCATTCAGGATAGCATTCCCATGTACCAACAATATGGCAGAATACGAAACTCTCCTCACCAGCCTCAGAATTGTAAAGCAGTGGCACATAACTCATTTGAAAGTCTTTGGTGATTCTTTGCTAGTCATTAGACAAGTTAATGATGAGTTCCTAACCAAGGATGATAAGTTGTTACCCTACAAGCGCATGGTGGATGATTTCAATAAATATTTTGCCTCTATACAATTTGAACAGATTCCCAGGGTACAAAACAAAGCAGCTGATGCGATGGCCACTATTGGCTCCCTGCTTGACATGCCTAAAGATCGCACAGAATGTGAGTTCCTTGTGGAACAATTTTTAATCCCAGCATATGATATCCCTGAGACTGACATGGTGTGCGATATTGTGGGTCCCACTTCCCCATGGTACCAAGACATCTACACCTACCTTCATGATAATATTATACCCCCAGATCTTACACGTAATCAACGCAAATCCTTCGTCCATCATTCTTCTCGATACATTATCGTCAATGATACGCTCTATCGTCGCGGGTATGATGGAATCCTCCTTAGATGTCTAAATGAGACCGAAGCCCATGCTACACTAATGGAAGTACATGGGGGTGTTTGTGGAGCTCATTCAAATGGTATGGCTCTGGCCAAAAGGATCCTACGAGCTGGATATTATTGGCCTACCTTGGAACACGATGCTTGTGAGTTTGTAAAGAAGTGCCTTCCATGCCAACAACATGCAGATTTAATTCATGCCCCAGCGCAAGATCTTCACCCCTCCTGGCACCATGGTCATTTTCTCAATGGGGTTTCAACTTGATTGGCAAGATTTACCCACCATCATCCGATGGCCATACATTCATAATTACCACCACTGAGTACTTCACCAAGTGGGTGGAGGCAATGCCCCTTTCACAAATCACTGGTACTCAGATTTCCAAATTCATCCTTTACCATATTCTCTATAGATATGGTATCCCGTCCACCATCCTCTCTGATAACGGAAAACCCTTCAAAAACAAAACCATGAAACACCTTTGCAATACCTTCCATATCCAGCACCATTGGTCAACGCCTTATTACCCCCAGGGTAATGGTCAGGCAGAGGCAACCAAAAAAACCCTTATCCGTATCCTCAAAAAGGTTGTCAATAACACTGGATGAGATTGGCACCTCCATATTCATCCTGCCCTCTGGGCATATCGCACATCCATCTGCACCCCGACAGGCGCCACCCCCTACGCTTTAGTGTATGGTGCTGAAGCCATCTTGCCAATCGAAGTTGAACTTCCATCATTGAGGATCTCTCTGAAGAATCTTATCAATGAAGAAGATGCTCGTGTTGCATGGCTTGCAAAGCTGGAATTACTGGATGAACGAAGAATAAAAGCCTATGATCATCTGCAAGCATACCAAAATCGCCTCAAACGTAATTACAATAAGAAAGTTCATCCTCAAAAATTCCAGGTGGGCGAGCTTGTTCTTAAGGAGAACCAGCGCACTCAGCAAGAACAAGACAAGAAAGGAAAATTTGAGGCAAATTGGTTGGGACCTTCTATCATAGCTGTTAAATATGGATCCGGGGCATATAGGTTGACTACTCTTGAAGGTGAACCCCTTGACGAACCCATCAATATCATGCATCTGAAGAAGTTCTACACCTAAATCCGCTCGATAACCCCACCTTGTCAAAAAAGTCAAAAAAGTTAAAAAAGTCAAAAAAGTTAAAAAAGTCAAACAAAAAAAAACAACAAAAATAAAAAATCAATCAAAAATAGTAAAGGAAAATAAGTTCGTCCTATGGTGAAAACCACCTCTTGGTGGCGCCTTGGCTAGGTATGGATGGTGAAAACTTGGTAACAAGCGTCATCCATAGAGGGCTTAATCATTATATACCTGACATCCTAGTTATTTTATGCTTTCATCTGCACTAGTGTCCTCACCCATCTCATCCTAGGCCACTTGGTATATACTGATTGAGCATTGGACAACCCATCTAGCCTATCCCCCATCCTAAGCTTTTCAGTATCCCACTTTGATCTTACATTGTCCATTCCCTTTGACGTTCGGTTTGTGTCATCATGTAGGATCATCCATCGTGTTGGTCTTCACCCAGATCCCATCCTGTCATGTTCGTCAGTCGAACTACGTTGCCCCTACATTGTCACGTAGGCAAGGTTGATCATTTGATTCATCTCCCAGGGCATTTGTCCGTCATCATCGGTCACCATTTGTCTTCTTTTTGCTTTATCCATGGTCTTTTCTAGAACTACGAGGGCTCTACGCTTTCACGTAGGCAAGGCTAATCTATGATCGGCCCCCGAGCCCCTAGGTTTGTAGGTTGTGTCAGTTTTTTGTGCTTCGTCATCAAGTTATGCCATCATCTAATCGGTTCTTAATAAACAAAATTCCCTCGTGTTACAAGATCTTGTCCTTGGGTAACATCCCGCGTCAACTGGGTCATTCTAATTTAGCATCCATCTTTGGTCTCAACAGGATGAACCCTTCCTAGCAGACCTCGTCAATCTGATCCATCACCTTGATCCTATGGCAAAGGACCTGTTGTCTTAATTGTAATCTCTTGATGCTTTTGAATTTTGTTTATCATTTGGGTTCCCTCCCATCACTTGTCAGGGTCGCCTTGGTCCACCATACCATGATGTGCCTTGACTTGCTGACATGGGGGCATACCTTGATCATTTGTTTTGACTGTTGTCTTCTCGATTTTCCCTTGTAAGACCCACCAAGATCTGTAAGGTCTTGTGTTACACTGGGACAACTTTGTGTGTTTGTGGTTATCTCAACACCAAGCTCGACCGAGGTCATCGCGACTTCGGGGTGTTGGGATAACCTTCTTGTTTGTTGTGTTTGTTTCGTGCGTAGAATACCCATTCGCCTTGATCTTCCATATCAAGGTACTTTGTATCCAACGCTATAGTAAAAATCAATGCTCCAAAGATAGCAAAATCTCATTTTCACTGCATTTTCATCACTTTGCATGCACCCTTCATTTCCATCATGACCATCACCATGACTTATGATTTCGGTTGTGCAAGTACTCTCATTCTTTTTCCTCTTAAGTCCTCTTCCTCTCATAATATTAATAGTTTTTTTGGAAAATGCACTCTTCCATATGCCTATCGCCTATCCGCATTCTCATAACGGTCTTTATTGACACTTAGGTGCATTATAAACAATTACCTTTCATTCCACATAAACGTGTGCATCCATAAATCATAAATCATATAAACATGCATAAATCGTCCATCCACATGTGCATCCATAAATCATAAATCATATAAACATGCATAAATCGTCCATCCACATGTGCATCCATAAATCATACATCATAAATCATATAAACATGCATAAATCGTCCATCCACATGTGCATCCATAAATCATACATCATAAATCATATAAACATGCATAAATCGCCCATCCACATGTGTAT